>JAQZBX010030624.1:0-26718 GCA_029593785.1 Cabassous unicinctus | reverse complement strand
AGGGTGTGTTACCACCCTACCTGCCCCCCCCCCCACTTCCTCTGTTGTGCCCTTCGCTGTACAGCTCATGGCCTGGAAATGGAAACTCAAGGCCTGCTGCTTCCTTCCTTCTATTTCTTTTTGTCTTTTTTCCTTTGCATTTGGAACTAAAATATTTGCCATAAGGAAAACTCATCCGTACTTTAGGCCAGCTAGGGTGCTTTCTTATGAAAAAATAGATTGTCATAAAGTCCTTCAAAATTATGGCTAATGAAGCCTGTAGAAATATGAGAATTATCTTAGTGGGCATAGATTATATTTACTGCATATTTTGGATTGCTGACCTAATACTGAGAAACTTATTATATTGTATTTAATGATGTATGTCATCAGATTTTTACCAAATAATGAGAAATTTTATTTTCTCTCTTATTCCTTCGTTCTTTTCTTTTGAGTAATATCTTCTCTCTTAGATTGTTAATAAGGAACAAAAACATTGCATTGAAATATGGTTTATTGGCTAAAAAAGGCTCCATATTTGAATTAATTACTCTTTTGTAGCCTTTGCATTCTCCTCTGACGTTTAGAAGTTTATTTGTAAAGCAGTAATATTATAATGAGACTGACTCTAAAGAAGCTAATGGAGCCAGAAAATAAAAGTTTCACAGGCCTCAATCATGATGAAATCATCAGTTTCTTCATACTAAATGTTCTTTAGCAAAAGGTCAGCAAACTCATCTTCATTCTGATAAAACGTGGGCACACAAGAAGAAAATGAGAGGACAAAAATGAGAGAATCAAAATTACTTATAATTATATCTCTATGAAGTAATAATAACTTTATTACTATATTGCATATGTGGCTTGACATTCTAAATGAGCTGTATGAAATTAATACCAATAAAACTATAAAGACAATTACCAGCAAATGTATAAAATAAAAGGTCCTTAAGCTCTTTTAAAATATTGAAAATCATAAGTGAGGAGTGCATGGCAATTTTTTCCCCTCATATTTGACTTTTAATCCTGGGCAGGCCTATCTGGCCAAAAAATAGTAAGAAAAATGAAGCTGGGAACTAGCCAATGCCAGAAACTATTTAAATTTGTTCTTTTAAAAAAATGTTTTTCATTGATTCTGTATTCTATGTTCTGGTTTGAGGTAAAATAATTGGATAATAATTAAATTCTCAGTTCTGGTAAGAAACAATCTATAATAAAGTAATACTTAGTGTTCTAGTCCCTTAATTGAGCAAGGTTGCATTTTTATTATTTTATGGAGGGAAGAATGTTATCCAAATATTGATTCATTTTCTAGTTAGGCTAGTATGCCTGTGACTAAATTTCCACTAGGAGATTGATAACCTGCTGCATTTTAAAAGAATCCTATTTTTCCCAGATTTTTTTTCTTCTTCTTCTCATTTTCCTACACACCCACCTCAGTTGTCACAATCATTGCCGCAGCTTCCTGACTTCTTGCAATTAAGCGTTGGGTGCTTAGTTGGGGAGCTTAGTAACAACCTTGAGCACACCCACCCTCCAGTCAGGCTACTGATTGGCCTCCAAATGCAGGACCTGATTCACCCGAACTTGGGATCAGTTCTGAATTATGCCAGCAAGTGTTACAGATGGCTCAATATCATGGACTTTTATTATTGCTGGTGTCCCTGCCTCTTATCTTACTGGGTATTACAGTTAATTTCATGTGTTGTCTTAGTTAGGTTATGGTGTTCAGTAGTTTGGTCAAGCAATATCTGGCCTGATTGTTACTGTGAGGAAATTTCATAGATGGATTTGCATGTATGGACTGCATCTATGGCTGAGTGCATCTACAATCATCAAAGGAGATCACCCTTAGCAATGAAGGGAGTCTCCTAATTCAATCAGTTGGAGCTCTTAGAGACAGAATAGAGGATTTCAGAAGTCAGAAGGAAGAACTTCAGCCAACCAGTTTCTTCTGGGGAATTCAACTTCGCCTTCATTAGAGTTTCCAACTTGCAGCCTGCCCTACAGAATTTGGACCTTCCAATCCCCACAGTCATGTAAGCTATTCCTATTAAAAAATCTCTTAATATATACATATATATATATTTATGTTTATATGTCCTATCATTTCTGTTTCTACAGAGAACCCTGACTAATATTCAAGGTCTTGACCCCTTACTGCACAATTCTGCCAAGATTCATGATTTCTCTTCCCAAGCTTCTCACCCTGCTTCCTGAGCTCTGTTGGGTAATCTGACCCCTAGTTAGGAGCAAATTTAATGGGTTTTTTTTCAAACTAGGACTATACTTCCTTATCTTTTATGCACTTATTGTATTCTCATTTATACTCTAGTATGTTTTACCCATGTTTCCTGTCTCCTAAAAAGATATCAATCACTTGACTTGTTCTCTTCATAACGTATAAGAAAGGTTTAATGGAATAATTCTAGATCCGGTGCCTTCTTTCTAGGGAAATTCTCAATACTACCACCTGTCCTCAATCCCAATTCATTTTATTCTCCCTTTTCATGAAGTTCAGTATTTGATGGTAAATGATCCCTTTAAGCACTTTGGTAGTTTTAAAAGTGAAAATTCAAAATTTGATGCTTAAATTTGACCAGCAGCTAATGTGGTTTAAGAAAACTATTGAGAAAATAGAGGCCCTTGGGCATAAATTCCCTTATTTATTCCTCCATTCATTTTCAAAACTTTATCCATATTTACTTTTTTCCTTCCTTTCTGAGATAGAAATGTCTCCATTATTTTCCAATGTGAGCGCCTCATACAATTCACCTTTTTCCTCATGACACTGCTTTTGCATAGACTCTACTATATGAAATGCCTCCTGTTGTTAACCCTCAGTTCCAACCTTCCTCCTTTGTAGGCTTTTCTGGACTCCCATAGGATACAGGTGCACTTTTCCTATGTATTCTCTGCACTTGGACATATCCATTAAAACTAATAACTTATGGTAATTGTCTGTATCCCAGCTAAGACAAACCCCTTGAAGTCAGGGAGTGATAAGCACAGTGCTAGAAATACTTTCACACATTCATTGATTTAAATGAATAGATGGATGATTCCCTCACTCCATCGGTCCTTAAAACCCTACCTCTAAGTAGAATTCTTTCCCTCAACCTGTAAACAAATTCTAGTATGATGTTAAAAAAGAAAAATACTCCTTCTGTTATGCCTTCCCCACAAGGTACCACTATATTTCTTCCCTCTTTCCTGCAAGACTTTTCATTTCCTAAATCACTAACTCTCTGTACTTCATCTGCCTTTAATGATCTCAGATTTTCTGACATTGTTCTTCCAGAGATCAGAGTGAATTCCAAAATACAGTATAAAGTACTGAGTAGTTTTCTCAGGCCTTTTTTATCTGATCTGTTTGCAACATTGGACTTGGCCATCCTCTCCTTCTTGTAACTCTCTACTCCCTTTGGCTAAGATATTGCTCTTTCCTAATTCCTCTCCTTTTTCTCTTTCTCATTCTCTTTGAATGACTATTCTACTGCCTGGAACTAGAAACCAGAACACCTAACCCTAATCCATGGTTCTTTCTACTGCATTGCTCAGTCTCACGTTTTCCTATGAAACAATCATTTGTTTTATCCAAAAGCCTTGTCATCCATATTTATCTATTGAGGCATTTAGTCATTCTATGGAGAGGTAATTGAAATTCAACATTATCGTTTTCTGATTTAAATTTGTAACTCCCCTGTCTTGCAAGATTTTGAAGTTTAATTGTTCACATTGGAATATATTTATCTATACTCTTGTATAACTCCTTATATTTTAAATTAAATTTCACATTTATGCTATGTCCATTGTATTATACACTCTATCCCAGTGCTGTATACAGTTTGCTGTGTCATTTCCATTATGATTAAAAAATATATACACTTAGTAGAAAAAGTAAACACTCAAGTATATATATTGGTAAAGTTCCAGGTGGAGGATATTAATGGAAAAAAAGGCCTCTCTCTTTTTCTGTTGTTCTCTTTCAACCCTTCTTTTAGCCACACAAATTCATTATGGGAACAAACCTCAGGGAAGTGGCCTAGAAGGCCATGGCAGTTACAAAGTATGTCATAAGGATGTTCCTCACAGAATTGAGGCCATCCTGTGATGTTTTCCTCCTTGCCCCTTAACTAAACCACACTTAATTCTAGTCTTTGAGTGCTGAGTTTAACCAACCCAGCATGCCTCCTCTCTTATTTATGCATGTGAAAATCAGCCTGGTTCTCCTGCATCAGGTTAGTTTTCCTGATTCCTGAAGACCTGGTCTGTCTGGCCCACATTGATCTCATCCTTCTCCACCCTCAAGGCCCTTATTGTCCATGCGATATTACTGAGGTCACTTACTGGTTGCTGAATGTCAATACTCAGTGGCCCATTCAACCTCTTCAATGTTTTGTCTTTTTTGAGTCTCCTTTGCCTTGAAGATTTTACATTTACTGAAGGCAAGGAAAATGCTATCATTTCTTTCTTATGCCTGCTCTTCTCCCCACCGTCTCTGCTAATTCCCTATCCTAGAGGAGAGAGGAGTTGGCATACCACTGAACACACTGGGATGCTTAGTGCTTGAATTAAATTCAGAGGATTTGGCAACTTCGATTCCTCATGACTGTTTGGGGTGGAAACAAGTGATCAGAAACAGGCTGGTAGGAGCTATGGATATCTGTTTTCAGAAATGAAAAGAATGTTTGAATTCAAAGATAGATTTATTTTACTAGATTGAACCTTTGCCTTTTGTTATTCAGCATCTTTCTTGCTGTAGTCAGTTCATGATATGCTAGGGAAAAGGGAACTGCCTTTGACAGTTCCATACCTCTGATGAAAAGGCACTTAAATTATTTTAGGGGAACTTTTGTTTTTTCAGTTATCCTGTTGGGGATACTCCTCATGTTAAAAAAGTATGAGGATTGGTCTCTTTTCTAATTTTTCTTTCTTACTTGTGTAAATGCACAATAAATTCCTTTGACAGTCAGAGGCACAGACAAATGTTATTGGAAACCTCCAACCTGTCTTAGAGAGGAGTAACACTTTTAACAGTGAACTCACGGGGGGACACTCTGTTATGATGTCATGACTTTTTACTCTTTACAAATGTCAGCAACATTCATCTTTTAAGAGTTTCACTGCTCTTAGGTTATATTTCTTGCCACTCGTTCATTCATTCAATATATACTTCACTGTGTCGAGGGACTGATGTCTATTTTCAGTTCAAGCTGGTTGTTGTGTCCTACTAAACTCTATTCATTATGTAATAATTTGGTTTTCTTCCTCCTCCATCTTACGTATATGAAACAAGAACATTTTGAAGGTGTATTACATGTATGAATTTTAATTATGTTCTGACAAAAGTCTCAGACACTGACTTTGTTTCACCATGCTGCATATTTTCATGTGTTGTTCTCATTTTATATGTAAGGTCCAGAAAGGTGAAATGACTTATTTAAAGTCACACAGCTAATTAAGGATGGAACCAGAATCCGTATCTAGATCTAACTTAAAGTCTTGTGTTCTCTACACTAATATGTGGATATTTGCTCAAGCATGAATATGCAGGACCCATATTTTATATATCTGAGAATACTTAACTGCTAATGTCATATTTGTTGTATCATTGTTCTATAAAAACTTCCCAAAACTCAATAATGTTGACTATATGTGGTAGTATCTTAAATTAGAGCAGGATGCATTTTAAACATAATATGTGGTTCTGTTTGACATGTGGAAACAGAATGGTAACTACAATTTCAAACAGACATATATTTCGTGGTTTTAAAAACAATTCAAAAAATTAATTGTAAATCACAGCTAGGAGAGAGTGTGTGTAGGGGATGAGGGCATAGACTCTGGGACCAGACTGCATGTCTGACATCTAGCATTTCTGTGGCTAGGGACACGGTACTAATCCTGTCCATGCCTTAGTTTGCTGTCAACTGGGAATAATAAGAATCCTTACCTCATAGGATTGAGTGAGGACTGAGTGTTTACTACACATTAAGTGTTTGGAATTATGCCTGGCACATAGTAGCACATTGTAACTGTTGGCCCTAAATTAGATACATGGGTAGAGGTTACAGAGTTAATCTGCCATTAAGACAATTTAATTAAGGGATTCTGCAAAGGGGAGAAATTCAGTTATGCCATAAATCCATGCCAGTCAATCTGGGTCAATAGTAAGCCCTCTCTCTTGCTTTCAATGGGTAGACAAAATCAGACAAAAACAGGTTAGAAGTCTCTTCTGGGTATGGTGAATTGGAGCCATTTTTAAAAGGCCTGGGGCTGATTTACTGATATGCTGATATATTGATATACTCCACTTATTCTGTAGCATTCTGTAGGTTGATGTTGTCTCTCTGTGTTTTCTTTTTGCCTATAAGGCTAGTCTTGAAATTATTTTCCCTTATGGAGTAACAAAGGAAGTTCCTAGTGCAAGCTAGCAAACCGAACACATGCTATTTTTTCTTGAATAAATTCCCAAGAATTTATTAATATAAAACAAAAGGGATAACAAATGGCATAATTAGATACAAGTGAAGAGAACAGGATGGGGACTACCAGTGGACAAAAAAGTTACACAAATATCAGGATGATAGAACATACTGGAAGAGGGTTGATAGGTGATCAGAGCAGAGGAGACTGCAATGATTTGACCTAAAGAATCCCGTCAAGACTGTAGCCTGAGGTATCATAAGAAAAAAGTGTTGGGAGTGAGAAATGCAGATCCAAAGAGGGATCATTAAATGTAATAACTGATACCTTCAGACCCCTACCCCACCTTTTCACCTGCATTTACTACTAGGAAGAGAAGAAATAGAGAGGAGGCTTAAAAACAAATTGCGCACACTTCTTATGGGAGAACCAGTAAAACTCATGGAAATGGTTATACCACAGAGTGAAGCATTCCCCATGTGGTTCTTGGGGAGGATTGCACAATGGTCAGCTACTCACTTGCTCACACTATAATGGAATTTGTCCGTTGACAAGGCCCACCCCAAAAATCAGAGGTTCCACTACTATTATGAATGAACAAAAAAGAAGCACAAGATAGCTGAGGATAGCTATCTTTAACATTATGGATAAGGGCCTAGAAAAACAAATGGGAAAACTGACCCGAAAGGAAGCAGATGATTTAGGATTCAGAAAACACATACGAAAAAGTGGTAATTGGTGTCTTCAGAGAGATTTGAGATATCACATCCATGAAACAAGAATAAGATGCCTTAAAAAGTCAATAATCAGAGAATGAGAAAGAATTCCTGAAATAAATATATATATATTATTGTTGATATACAAAATACAGTGGAACATTTGGAAGTTAAATTTAAGGAAATCTGCAAGAACACAGAACAAAAAGATAAGAGTCTAGAAACATGATAGAAAAATAAGAGGGATAGAAATCAATCTAAGACACCCAATATTCTATTAATAGGATTTCCAGGTATTAATAACTGAAAACATAATGAGAATAAATCTTTAAACAAATAACATACGAAAGTTTCCTAGAGTAAGAGTGTCACAAAGTTTCAAATTGCAAATACATAGGTCTGAGAATACTATTTTGAAACTCCAGAACACCAAGATTAAGCAGAGAGAAATAAATTTATCCCTTAAAATAAAAAACAAGTCCAATTTGCTTCTAACTGCTCATCAGCACACTGAATTTTAGAAGGCAATGGAACATTGACTTCTAAATCTGAAGTAAGGATTTTCAGCCAAGAATTCTATGTCTTAATAAATTATCAATAAAAAGACCAGAATAAAGTCATTTTCAGACATACACACTTTCTTAAGTAGTTACTTGAGGATGCACAGCAGCAAACCGAAGGTAAGAATTAAGACTAAGTTATGGGCTACAATAAACAGGATATCCAAGAGAGCAGTAAAGAAAAGTCACAAGATAACATTTCTGTGGCAAACATAGGGAACCCAGATAGGAGAGGAGAAAAGACTACAAGAGGCAAGTGTCTGGGGAAAAGATGGAGTCAGTGTAATAAAGAGTGAAACTGACAGTGAAAAAAATGAGAATCAGATAAAGAAATAAAGCATTAAAAATCCACACATGCAAAAATAAATTTGTAACTAGGAAATAAAAAAGGCTTACAAGAAATCATGTTTCATGCATGAAATAACTAAACCAAACTAGATTAGGAGATTAGTGGGCTTCCAGAAGAATAGAAGGGATTTCATTTAATAGAAAGAGTGAAAAATAAGTTAAATGATATTAGACTTTCTCCCAAAAAGAATAAAGAAAGGAAAAACATATAGGAACTTATCATAGAAATATAAAGCACCCTGAAAGGTAGCATAATTTTGAGCAATCATGGACTGTAAAGAAAACAATGATTCTTTGAATATTTTCATTAAAAAGCCAGATGGCATGACTTTGGAGCCATCACACCAATCCCTGTTTAAAATTATGTTATTTATTTGTAAGCACTGTATTGGTCTTGTTCACCACTGTATTCCCAACACCTTAGAAGAGAGGTTAGCCCATAGGAGGTGACTGGTAAATATTTGTTAATTAGAGTAGTAAGCAATTTCCATGCATTTAAGTAAGTACTCTGCACAAGAGTTCAGCTTCTGGGATTGACCTGTAGTAACTCTAGTTATCAGACACAGTATAACTGTAGTAGGACTTCCTATTGTTGGTCCTGATTTTGTAAAAGTTATCATTTTCACAGACTACACTTACATACAGTTTACTATGTTCCTGATACTGTTCCTAGTACTTTGCACATATAAATATTTAAACCTCACTATAAGCTACTTGCACTATTATTCCCATTTTACAGAATTCTGTAACAGCTGAGAGAAGCTGAGAGGTGACAGGTATGTGGGAGAGGTTAAGGAATTTGCAGAGTGTAGAGCAGGGGTCTCTTCCTTTTATTATGGACCCTTCTAAGCTAATTGCTTTTTAAGCGATGTGCATAGGTCTTTTGGCAAAATTTAATAATAAATTGCCTAATGCAGAAGATACAAGGGGTTGGGGTATATGAAGAGAAACACTATACAATTTGACACAGATAGGCTTTATAGCTTCTTGGGAATGACCAGAAGGATAGCCTATATCACATGGAACACAGCTTTCAAAGCACTAATCAGGTATCATGTAATGGGCCTTGAAATGCAAGCAAGCAGAAAAGGAAGTTTTATTATGATGAAGACTTCCCAGTAATGCATATTACATGTTTAATTAAAATTAAACAGTGAGGTGTGGCTCTTTATTCTGTAAGTTGAACAAAATTTGAGTATCAGAGACAGTCTAAGTAAGTAATCTTAATTTCTTAATCCTAAAATCTGAAATTTTTATTTTCATATGGGAACATATATGGTTGGTATACAAGTGCCATTTTATACTGTGATTTCTGATACCTAAATGATAAGGTTCCTTAGGTGGAAATATATTAGTGGTGTTCACCTTTGAATAAGCAATAAAAGTGTTTGAACATGATAATACATACAATTATATGGTATATCAAACAGATACTGTTGCTATGCTATGTATATATGTGATATCGCTCAGGATAGTGATGTGAGACCAAAGGTTTTATCTGATAGTTTCTTACAAATAGACTGAATGAAAGGTGTCTGCTGAAACAGCACTTTTAAAGGTTTTTTCGTTCTCTCATTTTCAAACTGCACTTGAAGCTTGTAAACATGTTATTTGAAGATCAGAAGATTTAGAGCACAATATACTCTGTCTAAATAAGAGCATAATCTAAATGTAAGGGGAAGTTGTTAAAGCAGATGGGGGTTATCAAGGGTAGTGAATGAGCTTGGTGTATTATTGGTCAGTTGTGGAGAGTCAGAAATGAATTACCCTGCATTAGAGATACTTGATGGTACAATAGGTTGTGGAAATTGGAAAGAAATAGGTAAAAATAATAGGTCAAACCCATTACTTTGGCCTTTCTTCGGTGTAATTTTGTGCTGAAAAAGCATTGAACCAGATATCACCTATTGTTTACTGAAGAAAACTCTGAAGCTATTACGTTTCTTATGAAATAAAGCAATCAGTTGGACAAAATGTCTGTCAGGGGGATGCTTAACATCAGTTTTGGTAACCCAAATATATGACAGGCAAATGAGTTTTCTTCATTTATATTTATGATTTATGTTTGTTAAAATACCTGTTTAAAATTTATTATAGATTATGAACATTATGTTAAATCCTAAATGCGTTATTTAAAAAACAACTAAAATTCATTACTATAAAAGAAATACTAATTAAATATTTAAAATAAGCCCCATTGGAATACACCATATTATATATTTTCCTTCATATTACTTTGGTAAAAATAACCATTCAAAAATTTATGATATTAGGATTATTTAGTAAAAGAATTTTGTTTATGAAATGCATATAGGTTGATCAATCTGAATATCTACACATTTATAAAAATAGGACTTCTAAAGTAAGTTAATACCGCAAATAGTGGGGCTCCTGAGTGCTCTGGAGACACCCAGGTCCTATGGTCAGGGCAGATAGCTCCGGAGTTTGGTGCCTTGCCAGCGGGCCCTATTTTGGAGTTTGTGCTCCTGAGAGTGACAGAGTTGGACTCAGTTATGGCTTCCCTACACATGGCTCATCTGTTCCTTCTATTTAAACCTATACTTGGTGCTGGAGTTTGTAAGTGTATGTCCAAGAGACTCGAGTCTTTGGGCTGTCCATGTGCCAGCTGGGCCTGGAGCCTCAGCGGAGTTGCAAGACCTACTCTCCAGTTCATTGGACTCACCCAGGGCAACTAACAAGGAGGTGAGAATTGACAACCACCATATAAAGAAGACAAGAGAGCCTACAACTGTAAGCAAGAGAGTCCCATCCATTGGCTGTATGGGATCGAAGCACCCTCTTAGAGGTGGAGTGGACATCACTATCCCAGAATCCTCAAGATTGGGGAATGAACTATGGACTAGAGTGGACTTACTGGTATTCTACTATAAACTTATTGTGATTTTAGCAATGGAAGAAATTACAACATTGATGTGATGTGGAGGCAGTGGCCACTGGAGGCTCTGGGGGCAGGGAGAGGGATAAACAGGTGTAATACGGGGTCTTTTTCAGGACTTGGGAATCTCACTGAATGACATTACAATGACAGATATAGACCATTTTATATCTTCCCATAACCTGCAGAACTGTGTGGGAGAGAGTGTAGACTACAATGTGAACCATGGTCCATGCTGAGTGGCAATGCCCCAGGATGCGTTTATCAATTGCAATGAATGTGCCACACTAATGATGTTTATGTGGGAGGGTGTGGGAGGTGTGGGGAGTGGGGCATATGGGAATCCCTATATTTTTTGCATAACAATTTATGTAATCTAAGTATCTTTAAAAAAATATATATATATATAGATAGATAGATAGATAAAGTGATGCTGAAGGAATGACGGGGACAAAATTGATATTTCTGGGGAAAAAAATAAAGTAAGTTAATATTTTTCCCTGTATAGGATTTTTTTTTATATCAGTGAACTTAGGCTAAATTTAATCAGCAGCATCTTTTTTTTTTTAATACTTTTTAAAAGAGAGAAGTACATGTTTACAGAAAACTCATACAGAAAATATAGAGTTCCATATATCCTCTATACAGTTTTTCCTAATATTAACACATTGCATTAGTGAGGTTATCTTTGTTATGATTGATAAAACAATGTAATTACAATTATACTATTAAGTGATGTCCATAGTTTACGTTAGGGTTCACTGTTTGTGTTGTACAGTCCTGTGTTTTTTTTAAATTTTTTATTCTATTAACATACATATATATACCCTAAAATTTCCTATTTAACCACATTAAAATATATAATTAAGTAGTGTTAACTACATTCACAATGTTGTTCTACCATTAACACTATGCATTACCAAGAATTTTCCATCATCCCAAACAGAAACTCTGTACCAATGAAGCATTAACTCCCCACTCCCCACCATACCCAGATGCTTCTTCTATGGCTTTTGAAGCTCCATTTTCTTGATTCAGCATTTTTCCAGTTTACATAGTCCTTTAACTAATTTCCATAGTTTTGAGGAAGGTTACTATCTTTAAGATTCCTCTGCCACCTTTACCAGATGGGGGTTGGAAGAATGGTTACCCTCAGCAACAGCCCCTAGCCAACTACGGTAGCTGATCATAAGCAGTAATCAGTAATTAGGCCACAAGCCTCCCCTCAGAGTGTGCCCACTACGTTGTTATGTCCCACCCTGGTGCCAGGAGCCTGAGCTGCAGTCCCCACTGCCGCCCACCATGAGGCTGAGGGGTGGGGGGTGGGGGATGGTATCACTGTGAAGAGGGTGGAACCCACTGGTATTTACTGCAATTTTCCTCCCCACCCCCAACCACTCCTCCCTGGATGCCGCAGTGTTTCACTAGAATCAAAATAGTTGATTCAGACAGTTCCTGCCAGTTCAATTGTTGTTTTGTTAGAGGGACTGATTCCTGGAGCTTCCTACTCCGCCAGCTTCCCATAATCCTCTTCTCTCTTGTAGCTTTTAGAACTCTCTCTTTATCCTTGGCATTTTCCAGTTTGATTTTTATGTGTCTGGGCATGGTTTTCTTTGACTTTATCCTGTTTGGGTTTCATTGAGCTTGTTGAATGCTTATATTCATATCTTTAATTAAGTTTGGGAAGTTTTCTGCCATTGTTTTTTTGAATATTCCTTCTGACTCTTTCTCTCTTTCTTTTCCTTCTGGGACTTCCATAATGCCTGTAATGATAAAATTGGTGGTGTACCACAGGTCTCAGGTTCTGTTCACTTTTTTAAAATTCAATTTTCTTCTCCTAGGCCTTAATTGTTTTAATTGTCTTGTCCTGAAGATCACTGATTATTTTTTTCTGCCACATCCAATCTGCTGTTAATTTGTTCTTCTTCAACACTACTTCTCTTTGGTTCCTTTTTTAAAGTTTCTCCCTCTTTACTGAAATTCTCATATTGTTCATTCATTGTTTTTCTGATATTCTTTCATTCTTACTCTGTTTCTTTTATCTTCTTGAACATTTTGAGGATTTTTTTTTTTTTTTTAACTTTTTGTCTCTTAGGTTCAAACTAGTCTTCGTCACTTATGGTTTCTGGATTTTTATCTTGTTCCTTTAGATGGGCCATCATTTCCTGTTTCTTTCTTTGTCTTGTAATCTTTTTTTGCACACTGTACATTTTATATTTTAAAATATTAACTCAGGGACTTAGTCCCTGAGCTGTTTGTTCCTTATGTTTGTATCCAACTAGTGATATTACAGAGATTGCCTTGAGTGCCAGGAGCTAACAAAGCAAACAAATGAAACTAGAAAACCTCTTTCACAGTCTTTGCAAGTTGCCTCTGAGTTCGCTGGTGCTCTCCTTCAGAGTTTAGCACTCTTATCAAGAAGATGGGCTGATGTGAATGTGAAGTACAGGGTCTTCTCAGACTTTTCGGTACCATTGTCTTGTGCTAGGCTTGTGCTTGCTCGTGGTCTTAGGAGTTCCCCTGTTTGTAAGAATTTGAATGCCTCCTTTATGCGCTATGAAGTAAACTTTCTCACGTCCAGGATGCTGTATTGTATGACTTATTGCAGGTAGTCCTTTACAGCAATCCACTTTGACTTAATTATTTCTAACACTGTTTTGGCTATCTGCAAGTTGATTCTGCCTGTGGGGCAAGTTCTCAGAATGCAAACCAGAGCCGACTTTCCTGATTTGGTCTCTCATGCTGCCACCTGATAGATTAGCACTGACACATGGGCACCCTAGTATGTGACAGGGGTTACTCTACTCCCTCTGAAAAAAGGGCAGGAACCCACAATGGGAGTGCAGGCTGGCTCCACACTGTGCCAGGGAGGGGTGGTGGGAGGGGCCAGCAAGGGTGCAATTAGCTGCTTCTGCTGTTTTAAAAGCTGCATTGACTGGATTCACATCTTGTCCAGTTAGTGTAACCCTTTAGCTTTTTCCAGAGTTTTGAGGAAGATGGTTCTGCCAGTTAGTTTATGGTAGTTTTTAAAAGATTCTGTGGAGGATTGGCTTCCTTAAATGTCTTGATTTGCCATCTTGCTGGATCAGAAGTAATCAGTATCATCCTTCACTGCATATTAGCCTACCTAACTGTAACACCTCCAAATATGTATAGTTTTCTATGATCCCTGCTATTTAATAAAGAAATGATTCTTTATATTTGAGAATACTGACACATGGATACAAGTGGGAATAATTTCCCTTCTCATAATGATAAGGAATAATAATTGACAAGGTCTGTGGTGTGACCTCCCTTTTAGAAGAGAATGTCTGACACTCCTGACAGTCTTGAACTGGGTTTCATTATTCTTATTCAAGTGGTTTCTCTTTTTACTGAATTTATATACAACTCTGGCAGTGAAAAAAAGCAAGCATATTGATGGGTCCAGGAGAGCTGTGAGAGTAAGATCCATTAGTTGAATGTGAAATGTTTTAGAATGATTCTTATTTTCAAAGATAGCCAACACTGCTGTGGATGTTAGGACTCACTAGGATAACTTCCTCACTCTGTAGATGTGGAATTGAAATTGAGATCTTGAAAGGCCAGCAATTTGCCCTCTAAATGCAGTTCTCCTGCATTCCTTAGTTCAGTTAGTGACACTAACATCTGCCTCATTACTCAAGCAGAAAATGTAAGTCCTCTTATTTCCACACCTCTTTTTCTAAATGTTCACCTAATTCTCTTTTGTTCTATCTCTTTAATCTCCAATTTGTCTTGTCTCCCCATTTCCCATCTATAGCCCTCAAGATGTAGACTATTGCAATATTCACTTAAGGGGTCTCTGTGCAATAATCTGGTCACCCTGCATTCCATTCTTCATACTGTTGACTGGGCCTTTTCTGGTCCCCAGATAAGAACACTCAGAAAAACATCAACTTTTACTTTTTTCCCCACTCAAGTTTACCATCTGAGGAATTTCTGGAGGCAGAGTTCACTGACATAAAAGTCATCAGCTTTCATAATTCTCCCCATTCATAACTTGCAAAGCCAGGTTTTAATTTTTAATTTTATCTATCCCTTAAATAATCAACCATTGTCAACTCCATATATTCCACCAAAATGTATAAAATATGGTTTATTTCCCCTTGCTTAAAATTCTTCAGTGATTTTTTAATCAGCTATAACTAAAGACCAAAGTACTTAGAATGGTACCCAATGTTTGTCTTAGTCTGTCTTTTGCTTAACTGCCAGTAAATAAATACTTAAGAAATTTGTCTTTTTCACCCTAACCCACTTTTTCTCTTTTGTTCTTTTGCTTTTCCCTCTGTCTAAAGCCTTGAAGGCTCTCTTCATATCCATCCACTCAGCTTGTAGATTCAACTTGAGTAGCCTCCCCAGAGAGTCTTTACACCTAGACCCTCCCCAACAGAATGTCCTTCCCTTTTACTCCCATAGATCTATTCTAGCACCTAGGTTACATTGTAATTAAATTTAATTGTCTGTCTCCATTAGACTAGGAGAATACTTGTTTTATTCATCTTTATATGCCATACTTAGCACATAAGCAGACACAAAGTGAGCATATGTACTTGGATGATCTTGGATAACATAGAGTTTTATTTCCATTTTTCTCACCTTTGGGGTGAATGGATGTAGTCTAGAATCCTTAGTACCTTAGTATGAACCACTGTCAAAATAAGATCCTATCTCCTCTTTAACTCTAGGAAGACACTGCTAATGCTTATGGCATCTACCATGTCAGACTGGGAGTGATAAAAATTATGCCTCTTCTACCCAGCTACATGATTGCTACCAGCTCCAATGCTTGAAAAATTTCTGTAGTGGAGAACTCAGTCTTCTACCTCCTTTATTCTGTTCCATAGCTCCATTGGCACTAAATAATGCTACTCACCTAACAGATCTCTTTATAGTGTGGGCCCATGTTAAATCTCAAATAAGTAAAAAATACAAACACATACATATGTATATTTATCTTCAGAAGACCATACCTGCAAATGTGTGTATATAGATGTGTGTGTATGAATATATATATGCATGTACATATTCATATATATATTTAAATCTTCAGAAAACTATATCAATCTAGTTGGTCTTTATTAAAGGCAATGTAGGTAGTAGGCTCTCTAGCTATTTATTGCAGTTGACTTACTTTTTAAGAACAGTTTCCAAAGATAATGAGCAATGTTAGATATCCTGTGTTACACTTCTATATAAAAATGCATCATAGAATTCGAAAGTTAGAATTTCCATACTTGTGAAAGGTGTTATGTACTGTATATTATGTTGCTTGGTAAAGCTATGATTTGGTTTATGAAAACTACAGACAACATATATATCCTGAATTTAAAACCACACATCAAAGAACAGCCTGTGGTATTTTTGTATTCTTGTCCCTTTCCCATATTTATGCCTTTTGCTTCCAAAGATCCCAACTAGTTATTATATGTGTTGCCTGGCTTGCTGGCTTCAAACAAATATTTTGCTCAGTGGTGGTTCAATGATTCTGTGAACTCACTCTCTGTGAGATAGGTAGTTCTAATAAATGACTTAGCCTGAACAAAATCTTTTTCTTTCTATTTTGTGTGTGTGTGTGTGTGTGTGTGTGTGTGATTGGCTTTTTATCAGTTTTATGAGCCTCTTTGATGGACTGTTATTTTCATGTTTTCCCACTGGTGTTTCCCACAGGAATTTTTATGATTTGTTTTGAAATTTATTTAAAAACTTGTCTATTCATCTCAACAGAACATTGATGTCTGCAAAATATCTCAGTGTTGTTGACTTTTTATGAAATTTTTGTGAGATCTGCTTATTTTTAGAAAAAGATGTCTTTCAACATTTCTTTTTTTGTGCTAAGTAGAGACCCTTGCTTGCCAACCTCCGTGCTTTTTTTTTCTGGCGAGGATTCGAATAACTGTTGAGTATTTTTTTTAACTTTTTAATTTGAAATAATTGAGTGTTTTTCTATACACTGGATACCAGCTATCTTTTTTCCTAGAGTACAAATATTTACCAGACCCACAAGAATTTAAGATGGGCCAAGAGGTTTCTGGATAACTTGTCCATAGAAGTTGTGCCCATGATTAATCAGAAATTATACAGTGACAATATTCTCTCTGCTCAGAAGGCAGTGATTATTCTTGTTCATTATGAAATGGATGTGGCCGACAGTTGTAGCCTGTCATAGAGCATTTGGCATCCCTGCTAAAGAGGTGAAATTATGATACTGGCAAAACAGTTTGGGTAGGTATCAAGTATTTGGTGCTAGACAAACACTCCACTCTGCCTGCTGTAGTCATTTGGGGGTTCTTCATACCACTATTTGAAGGCCCCAGCTGGAATCAACGGCCAATTTTTGCCCTGTCAAAAGAGTAATCAACGTCTGGAAGCAGATTTTGACTCCTATGGCAGCAGCTATTTTATTTCTGTCTCTTTTTCATGTTTCATAGAACATTAGTTTTTCTAACATATTAAAAATCACCTGATGTAAGAGGGGAAGAAGAATGGATAGATAATAGTCATACTGCCCATTTTCCTACTATTTAAATAAATAAAGTCAATGATGTTGTTACAGATAAAGTAACTTTGTCCTTAAAAAATAAGCCAAAATATATTTTAAACTTCCATTATTAGCAAGGATGTTTTCTATTTGTTAGTGTTTTGGTTTTGCTCTAGTCAAAAGGGTGTCATGCATGGTCATATTTTCCAACCATGAGTGTTAATACAGAATCTATAAAATGTAAAACTGCTTTGTCTTAGCTTTCCAGACTATGGTGTTACCCTAATTCAGATGCTGTACTTCAGAATTTCAGTTAAATATTGAAGTTTGAATTCTCTGCTCAAGCCTCATTAGTAGTGGTTAGCTAACACAAATACATCTCTGATTTGTGCATGTCTGAAAATTATTCTGAAAAGTGGTTTTGTGCAGGGTTGATTGTTTTTGTGTACAGTTTTGTCCTTCTAGGACATCTTCTTCAAACACTTAATCAAGTAGGCTGCCTTTGGGACACAGCACTGGCAGACTGCTTGTACTCTGCAAATTAACATTATAGATATAGTTCTAGAAATTGAGAAGATAGATATTGTTGTAATAATGAGAGTTTTGGACTAAATTTACACAAAAGCAAATTTATACCAGGATGCCATAAATTTCTAAATGAATTTCTGACATTTGAAATGTTTTTACAGTCCTTCATTTCTATAAAGCTTTATGTATAGCACCCTCATTGACTTGTTTCTGTTTAGTCTGGTTTTTATGTGATCGTTTTTTACCTCTGTTGAATTGGCAAAAAATAATTTAACATTTTTTTGAGGCTCTAGCTGGCGCAAGAAAACTCTGAATCCAGCCAGGAATTTTTCTATGGCCTAATTTGCGCATTGTAATGAGCATAAAATTTGCATCTAGTTTTATTTTTCACTCTATTGATATTTATGTAATGCAGAATTAAATGTTGCAGTGCATTAATTAACCAAGGAGAACCGTAACCATTGGTACAATATATATGGTAAATTTGTTAAATTCACATGCTCAGAACTTGAGGGTAAATAGCTATCTTTTGGAACAACATCGAATTTGTGCTCCAACTGAATAGCACAGCTGAATAGTAGTAAGCCAAATGTCGGGAGATATTTTTCCTTACTCCAGAGAATTATAAAAGTTACCCTTTATCCCCTCAAAAGATCAGCAAAAACCTACTGACTGGAAAATAATTGAATTTAATGTTTATATTTTCTGGGCAAACTGTAAATTAGTATGGAAAAATAATGTCTGATTTTCAATGTCATAGCTGTTTTCTTTTAAAAACTGAGTTTTAAGAAGGTTGTCTTAGTTTTCTGTTTCTATATTATTTGAATTATCAACTTTGTAGGCAGTCTGTGAATTAATGTGATGCAAAATAAAGGAAATTGTTAGAATATCAAGAACAATATAGCTGTCTACAGGTCTTGGAGAAGTTCTCGTCTAGCTGGCTATTTTATTCTCCTTTCAGCACCAGAAATATCTATTCTGGCACAAGACATACCCCTATATGTTTCCCTAGAGGCGGGGTGAGGAGTTGGAGGATCTGTAGAAACTCTCGATCTTGCTACCTGTGAGGCCCTATGAAGAGTCTGAAGGTCTGAGATTTTACCCTACTAGCAAGCTAACAGGTTAGTCTGGCACAGTTTCATGTGTGCTGGCAGAAGACTCAAGGCTCTTGGGTCAGAGACAAAGGTCTTTCTTACTCATGGCATAGCAGGCAGCTTGAGCTTCAGGGTCACATGGATTACCCCTGCCTCCCAAGTCCCACGGGGTGGATGAGTAGCACCCCAGGTGGATGATGTGCACGCAATGGGTTTGCAGCATAGCTAAGGAACCCTGAGCGTAGAAAACCCCAACACTTTATATGCCTTGTATGTAAGCCTAACAAACCTTTGTCCCAGAGGAGACGCTCTTTATCTTCCAAGCCTGTTTGCCATACACATACCCTTGAAAAGCTCAATTGGAACAAAAGCTGATAGAAGATGTACAGAAACACCATGGAGAATTGCCTCTCAACACTGCCAAGTGGAAATGAGTGTGCCTCCAATCCACTTGTCCTTAAATAGTGCAGCTCCGGTGTTCTTTTAGTAGCATTTGAAGGTAGCAGAAGACTGGTTCTAGCATAGTACTTTTAATTGTGGCTACGAACTATGTAATTAGCTGCTGGTTACTTTGTTCTTTCAAAAAGTCTTAAAGTAATCACACATCTGGAGATCAAATGGCCAGGAAGACGAGAATTGCATCACAGCTCTCTCAACCTGCTTACCTCCACCTCTAAGTAGTAACTTTGCTGCCAATAATTAAAGGGGTCAGGTTTGATCAAAACTCTGATATAGAAAAGAGTATCTTATGATTAACTTGGCTATCCTTTCTGGGTCTCCTAACCTCTAACCTCACTCCCCTTACCTGCCCTGTTGGCTGTTATTGCAAGTAATTGTGTAAGAGTCTAGAGAAAAATTGATAGAAAAGGGGAAGAATCTCTCTCTTTCCCCAACCACTGCTCCCTGACCCTAGCTCAGCCTCTGTCATCAGCACCTAGGACTTCCATTGTCTTAGCAGTGGCACTTTAGATAGGGTTCAGTGTGTTGCACTAAGTCCTTTCATAGGAATGGAGAATCAAGGGTCTGGGGATTAGGGGATGAGTTTGGAACTGAATGTGCCTTAGCTCTGTGCCATCAATGAAATCATAGTGGTGTCTGTGATGATACAGGGTGGAAATATCCACCAGCCATGAGGGGAAAAGATTTGAGAACTTTGCCCTTTTCAATGTAGTTATGAGCACTACTGTATATGATAACAGACTTTGACTTTGAAGGTAATTTAATGAAAAGTGAAGTACTATGAAAATTTGATTTTGCTGTGTAAACCTAACATTAATTGTAGTCACTTATGTGAACGACTTAGCATTTATCCCTAATTACCATGCAGCACAATGATTATTCATAATAATAAATATGTGTCAGGACAATGTTTTTAAGTTGCATTGATTATAACACTAAAGCCTGCTCATGTGTGATGCTCTGTTTTCATTATGGAGAGGTGTCTGTTAAAATAGCAGGGCTTTCTGCCTACCATTTGAAACATTTAGATTTATTTTATGGGTAGATATACTAATTTGCATGGGAAAAGACAGGTTAGCAGCCAGTTGGAATGTGGGGCACTATTTTATTTTTTTCTTTATTTTTAAAGAAGCTTTAGGTTACATAAATGTTACATCGAAAATATAGGCCATTCCATATACCCCACCCTCACTCCCTCCCACACTTTCTCCCATTAACAACTTCTTTCATTAGTGTGGTACACTTGTTACAATTGATGAAAACATATTGAAGCATTGCTACTAACCATGGACTGTAGTTTATATTACGGGGCACTATTGACAGTAACTTCCTCATAGCATGAGGACAGTGGGTAGAAATAGTTGAAAACTGGCATTTTAAGGCTTTGAGTCTAGTAGCTAATTATTTGGTTTTCCACTTGTTTTATTTCTGCCACTTCTCTTATTACTAAGGAATGATTCCATTGAACCCTAAAAAAATATGATATCTGTCTTTATGCCAGCCAAGAAGAGGAGTATACACTGTAGTTGATACACTGAAGTAAACTGAAGCTCAAGGAATAAACTGTGTCTCAGAGGGTGAGTGGCACCAATCCTTGCTTTTCCAACTTTCTAGAACAGGACTCAGCTTTCTCTTCCACATTTTTGGTCTATCAGTCTGACTACTAATTTTTCCAAGTTGTTTTAAAATCTGTTGATATGACATAATGTTAAAATGGAGTAAAACAAAGCAAGCTATCTTAACAGGGTAAGAAGATCCCTAATAAGTATTAGCTCTATAGAATAATGTTTTCATTCCCACAAAGGAATTATTGAGCCCCACTCAATCTATCAAACATTTATTGACATTTATTGACTGTCTGCCATGAACTAGGTCCCATAAATGACACAGACATATTTTCTACCTCCATTGTGATCATTGGATCATAATTTTAGCATGAGGATAATTAATCTATTTAGCTATTGTAAGCCTAGTTTGTGTCCCCAGCACTTGATAGATGAAACAAGTGAAAAAGAATTAGATGCTTAAGAGTAAAGTTGAAAGGCTTGGACTTGAATAACTGGATACTTGTGCTACTTTCAGTATAGTTTTGAAATAAAACTTTAGTGGTTAGATAATTTAGTATTTTGTCTTGACTGTAAAACAGCATTAATTGTTTATCCATTTTCAGGTTAACTCCTACATTTTAGGTCAGTTTAAAATTCTTTAATACTAGCTTCAAAATGGAAACAGAAAGACTGAACTTCTGTGGAACAGAAGTAATCAGGCCAGTAGAATAACTGTAGAAAAATGCCTGAATATCTTTTAAAAGCTGATGGTTGAATCCTGACCTCTTGAGTTTACTCCCAATCTCTAAGTTGTCCCTGGCAGAGTGACGAAACTTTTTTTTATCCTTTGTGGAAGAGCCAATTTCTCTGAATGTTTTTTATTATGTATGTGTTTAGTTGGACCCTCGGGCCTCAATGGAATTACAAAAACTTGCCTCTTCTAGGTAAATTTTTGAAAGAACAAATTTATTTTCTGCCTTTTTATTTGGATGTGGTGGAATATATACAGTAAGTACAATAATTATAAAATAAATAGTTATAACTAGCGTTTTGACCCTTCTGTTATAAGTAATAATTGCTATGTAAAGCTGAAAAGACTAAATTGATCTAGTTGTAAAAGCAGCATTTTGACACTTTGTTATGTAAATCATTTTTTAAAATATATTTTTTATTGAAGTATATCATTCATACATGACATGCATAAACAATAAGTGTGTAGTAAAGGTTGTGAACTTACAAAATAAACATATATAACATCATACGGGGGTCTCATACATCACCCCTCCACCAACACTTTGCATTGTTGTGAAACAGTTGTTACAAACTATGCAAGAGCATCATCAAAACATTATTACTAACTATAGTCCCTAACTTACATTCCTCCAACCCACCCTATTTTTTAAAAATAAATTTTATTACAGAGGTTGTGAACTGGCAAAACAATCATACACATGTGTAGAATTCCCATACAACATCCCTTCACCAGCACACCATACCATGCTGGAACATTTGTTACAGATTATGAGATAACATCATCAGACTATTACCACCAACTATGGCCCATAGCATAAATTTGGCACACTTTTTCCATATACCGCCATTATCAACACAGTACATCTTTGGTATTGATGCAAGAATATTATAGTATTGCTGTTAACCAGTCTATAGGTCACACCAGTTGTACTTTTCCCATGCTTCTCCACATTCCCACAACCCTGCAATAGTGATGTTCATCTGCTCTAGCTCATAGAAGGACACTCTTGCATTTGTACCCTCAACCACAATTCTCATCCACATCTGGGTTCATTGTGTTATTCGGTCCCTAGATTATTCTTTAGCTTTCTTTCAATTGACATTTATTTCCCCAGACTACCCTTTATAGCCACAATCCCATGTATTAACCAGTTGCTACTCACTATGTGTTACCATCATCTCTAACCATTTTCACACTTTTACATCAAGTTAATTAAAGCTTCTACATACAATTAAGCATCAGTAGTTCTTCTCAACCCTCATCTTATCTCCTAATAACCTATACTCTAAGTTTTAACTCCATGTGTTTATTCTTCATATTTAGTTCATATTAATGAGACCATGCAATATTTGTCCTTTTGTGTCTGGCTTACTTTGCTTAGTATAATGTCTTCAAGATTCATCCATGTTATCACATGTGTCCAATTTCATTTCTTCTTGCCACAGCATAGTATTCCATCATTTTGTTTATCCATTTATTGGTTGATGGACACTTGGGTTGTTTCTATCTTTTGGCAACTGTGAATAATGCTGCTATGAACATCGGTGTGCAGATGTCTGTTCGTGTCATAGTTTTTAGTTCTTCTGGATATATTCCTAGTAGAGGAATTGCCGGATCATATGGCAGTTCTATATTTAGCTTCTTGAAGAACCGCCAAACTGTCTTCCACAGAGGCTGCACCATTTTACACTCCCACCAACAGTGAAGGAGTGTTCCTATTTCTCCACATCCTCTCCAGCACTTACTGTTGTCTGTTTTTTTAATAATGGCCATTCTGTGCAGTGTTAGATGATATCTCATTGTTGTTTTAATTTGCATTTCCCTAATAACTAGTGATATGGAACATTTTTTCATGTGCTTTTTGGCCATTTGTATTTCCTCTTTGGAGAAATGTCTATTTAAATCTTTTGCCCATTTTTTAATTGGATTGCTTGCTCTTTTATTGTTGAGTTATATTTATAGAGTGGAAATCAAGCCCTTATCAGATATGTGGTTTCCAAATGTTTTTTTCCCATTGAGTGGCCTGCCTTTTCCCCTTCTTGATGAAGTCCTTTGAATCACAGACGTGTTTAAGTTTGAAGAGGTTCCTTTTATCCATGTTTTCTTTCATTGTTCGTGCTTTTGGTGTAAGGTTTAAGAATCCACCTCCTACCACCAGGTCTTGAAGATGTTTCCCCACATTTTCTTCTAGGAGCTTTATTGTACTTGCTTTTATACTTAGGTCTTTGATCTATTTTGAGTTAATTTTTGTATAAGGTGTGAGATAGGGGTCTTCTTTTTCACTTTTGGCTATGGATATCCAGTTCTCCTAGCACCATTTGTTGAATAAACTACTTTCCCAGCTGTGTGGGTTTGACAGGCTTGTCAAAAATCACTTGGCCATAGATGTGAGGGTCTTTTTCTGAAACATCAATTCAGTTCCATTGGTCTATGTGTCTATCTTTATGCCAGTACCATGCTGTTTTTACCACTGTAGCTAGGTAATATGATTTAAAGTCTGGAAGTGAGTCCTCCAACTTCACTTTTCCTTTTAAAGATGTTTCTGGCTATTCAGGGCCTCTTACCCTTCCGGATAAATTTGATAATTGTGTTTTCCATTTGTTTAGAAAATGCTGGTGGAATTTTTATTGGGATTGCTTTGAATCTGTATATCAATTTGGGTAGAATTGACATCTTAATGATATTTGGTCTTCCAATCCATGAGCATGGAATTATTTTAATAAAAATAATTATTTCCAATTATTTTGGTCTTTTAAAATTTCTTTTAGTCAGGCATTATAGTTTTCTGAATACAAGTGCTTTACATCATTGGTTAAGTTAATTCCTAAATATTTGATTCTTTTAATTGCTATTGTAAATGGAATTTTTTTCCTGACTTCCTCCTCAGATTGTGCATTACTAGTGTATAGAAACACCACTGACTTTTGTGTATTGATCTTGTATCCTGACACTCTAATGAAATCATTTATTAGCTCTAGCAGCTTTGTTGTAGATTTTTCAGGACTTTCTAGATATACAATCACATTATCTGCGAATAGTGAAAGTTTTAATTCTTCCTTTCCAATTTGGATGCCTTTTATTTATTTTTCTTGCCTGATTGCTCTAGCTAGAACCTGTAGCACTATATTGAACAACACTGGTGACAATGGGCATCCTTGTCTTGTCCCTGATCTCAGTGGGAAAGCTTTCAGTCTTTCACCATTGAGTACAATGTTAGCTGTGGGTTTTCATATATGGTCTTTATCATGTTGAGAAAATTTCCTTCAATTCCTAATTTTTGTAGTATTTTTATCAAGAAAGGTTGCTGTATTTTGTCAAATGCCTTTTCTGCATCAATCAATAAGATCATGTGATTTTTTTTCTTTGATTTATTAATGTGTGGTGTATTATGTTGAACCAGCCTTTCATGCCCTGGTATAAAACCCACTTGATCATGATGAATAATTCTTTTAATGTGTTGTTGGATTCGATTAGCAAGTATTTTATTGAGGATATTTGCATCTGTATTCATTAGAGAAATGGGTGTGTAATTTTCTTTTTTCATAATATCTTTATCTAGCTTTGATATTAGGGTGATATTGGCTTCATAGAATGAATATGGTAGCGTTCCTTCTTGTTCAATTTTTTTGGAAGAGCATGAGTAAGATTGGTATTAAATCTTCTTTGAATGCTTGGTAGAACTCACCTGTGAAACCATCTGGTCCTGGGCTTTTCATTTTGGGGAGCTGTTTGATGACTGTTTCAATCTCTTTACTTGTGATTGGTTTGTTAAGGTCTTCTATTTCTTCTAGGGTCAGTGTAGGTTGTTTGTATGTTCCTAGGAATTTTTCCATTTTGTCTATATTGTTTAGTTTTTTTGGCATAAAGTTGTTCATAGTATCCTCTTATGATCTTCCTTATTTCTGTGGGGTCAGTAATAATGTTCCCATTTTCATTTTTTATTTCATTTATTTGCATCTTCTCTCTTTTTTTCTTAGTCAGTCTAGCTAAGGGTTTGTCAATTTTGTTAATCTTCATGAAGAACCAACTTTTGGTTTTGCTAATTCTCTCTGTTGCTTTTTGTTCTCAATTTCATTTATTTCTGCTCTGATCTTTGTTATTTCATTCCTTCTACTTGCTTTGGGGTTAGTTTGCTGTTCTTATTCTAGTTCCTCCAGCTGCATACTTAGGTCATTGATTTTAGCTATTTCTTTTTTTTTAATGTAAGCATTGGGGGCTATAAATTTTCCTCTCAACACTGCCTTCGCTGCATCCCATAGGTTCTGAAATGTTTGATTCTCATTGTCATTTGTCTCGAGATATTTATTGATTTCTCTTGAAATTTCTTCTTTGACCCACTGATTATTTAAGAGTGTGTTGTTTAATCTCCATATATATGTGAATTTTCCCTTTTTCTGCCACTTGTTGATTTCCAACTTTATTCCATTATGATCAGAGAAAGTGCTTTGTATAATTTCAATTTTGTTGAATTTATTGAGATCTGCTTTGTGAACCAACATATGGTCTATCCTGGAGAAAGATCCATGAACACTTGAAAAGAATGTAGATTCTGCTGTTTTGGGGTACAATGTTCTGTATATGTCTATTAGGTTTAGTCTATTTATCATATTATTCAAGTTCTCTGTTTCTTTATTGATCCTCTGCCCAGATGTGCTATCCAATGCTGAGAGTGGTATATTGAAGTCTCCAGTTATTATTGTAGAGATGTCTATTTCTTCCTTCAGTTTTGCCAGTGTTTGCCTCATGTACCTTGGGGCATCCTGGTTAGGTGCATAAACATTTATGATAGTTATTTCTTCCTGGTGAATCATTCCTTTTATTAATATGTAATGTCCTTCCTTGTCTCTAATAACAATTTTGCTTTTAAAGTCTATATTATCTGATATAAGTATAGCTACCCCAGCTTTTT
>JAQZBX010030623.1:0-26717 GCA_029593785.1 Cabassous unicinctus | reverse complement strand
ACATCTATCTGGAGGCAGCTCGACAACGTGGATTGCTCAGAAGAGACTCATTGAGTTTTAATCCTGCCTGTGGAGGTTAACACAGATGGCTAAGCCCCACCCTCAGGGAAAAAGCCTGGTTTGAGCCGTGACTCCCACCGGCAACCCAGCGAGAGGAAGCATTCTCCAAGAGTGGGAGGGTTCCAGTGAAGGGTTGAGATTTTAAGGAGGGATCACTGTTGTTTTAAAGTTTATTCAAACAGAGATAGAAGGGTCTGCACTGATATAATGTTCATTTTATTGGTTTTACTAAAACCCCAGGAATTCCCGTTATGACAGAATTTGAAAAATCTTAGATATTTGGCATCAGAATATTATGCATATTAGAATGTATGTTAAATATAAATCTGTAAAACAAGATAGAGCTAAAATGAAATTATATTGGAGAAGTCTCCATTTAACTGAAGCCACACTTGTTAAATCTAGATTACCTTTCATAGTTCTGGCAAACACTGACAACTGACTATCGTGCAATGCAGAAGGAAAAATGGGATCTACTAAAAATCACAGAGGATCTGGTAATATGGCAGATTAGACATTTTTGAGGCTTCAGTCTGGAGCATAAAGAATACAACATACCACATTTACCAGGAAATAAAATAAAATTCTATACATATGTAAAGGAGAGAGATCATTACCACCTTTGTGAATATTCATTATTTCAAAATCGGTACATTTCCCAGGCGGAAAAGTGTTTCCTTGGCTTCTCTCTCTACAAATAAATCACCACAGTAAAATCACTCTCAAAGGAATGTCAGGTGGGTTTTCTGGAACTACTTACCATAATTGATTTCTGTGGGTTCCTAAATACTTTAGTACAAAACCTCATTTATCCTCTTTCTGTCTATTTCAGTGTTATTGCAGAATTTTCAATTACTCTATCATGACAGGTCAAAGCAGTGCTGTGACAAGGAGCCCCTGTGTTAGGAGGAAAGAATCACATTCCACACGCCAGCCCAGCAATCTAGATTCTTGAATGTAATTAAAATTACAGGGGAGTTCTTGTTTGATATAGAAGGAGGTGGGATGGTTTGCAGGACTTAAGTCTTAGCAACAATGTTAAATATCTGACTCAAAACTTTTTCTGAATTTTTGCAATGTCTGTACACAGTTGGTTGAATAAGAAAAGATTGAAGGATTTTGCTGAGCACCTGAGTAGCATGTATTTATAGAGCTGAGCCACACACTTGGTTTCTAGAACCAAATTGCCCCATTAATTGAACAATATAAACACGTTCCTTGAAGAAATTGATGTGCCAAATTTTTCTATTCTCATACCAGTTAATTTCACTTAGAGACTGCTGGCCTGGTACCCAGAAGCAATGCCATTTTTAATGGGTTGATTGCTAAATCTCTTGTCTTCTGCCTTTTGTCCCATTCTTTATCTTCTCACCTTCTGAATTTGACACATCTTCTTTTTCACAGTTAATCTTTGTCTCTTGTATTTAAGGCTCTTATTTAAGGCTCTGCATCACTTCTCCAGCTATAACAGTTTGCTTCTATCTTGGCCAAGAATTCTGAATCTCATTTGACAACAATGTTTGGACTACCCTGGACAGCCCCTGACCATTCAACTGGATGTCCTTAGGAACTCTAGATTCTGGGTGTCCTGGCCGTTTTTGCCCTTCTTTCATCCAGCCTTTCCACCCCTCTCCAGCCAATCCATGTGATAATACAATTTACATAAATTATGTACAAACAAAAGTGTTGAAAACTTTGTTTTCCAAAAAGTAAAGAACATTCAGCTATACTGCCTCCAAAGAAAGCTGAAAGTGTTATCTGAACTATAGTCCATAGTGATTGCAAATAAAATCAATAAAGTGTGTTAATTTTATGTGACTCTTTTCTGTTACAGGCTATCTAAAGCTGACAGTGAACTTTAAAGGAGAGTCATATAAACCAACACCACAAATAATTTCGCAATACATGACTCAAATAGACCCAGGCTCTGTTTTGTGGATTTTGCCTTGATTACAGCAACTTCAGTGTGGAGTGTTCTTTGGATATATTAGGTATATATTTTTTATCTATCTGACATATCCTGTTAAAAATTAATAGAATGGAACATTCTTTTTTTAATGTATTTTTATTATAGAGGCTGTGAACTTACAAAACGGGCCAGTTTCTTTTTTCCAATTCCATTTCTCATACCATCAATAAAATCCTTTCAACCCCAATTAGCTTGCTTGCAAATTCATGTCTTAGGCAAAAGAAAGGCAGAACCAAAATCTGGGGATGGATCAGTGTAAATCCATCCTTGCTCTTAAAAAACTTTGAAGAGCAGTGCCTGCTGTTACTGGATAAATGACAGTATCTAAATATGTTAGGAATAGTACTAATCTTCCATCCCTACCCGTCAAACACTGGGGCAACAGTTGCTTCTAAACACAGTTCCCATTATATACCTTGTCATAACTTACAAAAACGTGTGGGAGAGAGTTTAAACTATAATGTAAACTATAATCCACACTTAGTGGCAATGCTCCAATATGTGTTCATCATTGTAACAAATACACCACACTAATGAAGGATGTTGCTAATGTGGGAAAGTGTGGGAGGGGGAGGGAACAGAGCATATGGGAATCCCCTATATTTTTTTATGTAACATTTATGTAATCTAAATATCTTTAAAAAAATAAAAACTTTGTCATTTTGATCCTGCCATGGGACAGAAAGGAGAAAACTCAAACAGCTAAGGCCCTGGGGAGAGATGAGCCATTTACCTGACAGTTTACAGCTGATCTTGAGAAGAGAGCCACGACTGACATAGGAAGCCGTGGCAGTCTGAGATTATTTATGAATTCCAAAAAGAGAGATTATGTTTGTAAACTGGTCTGTTCCTCTGGGTGCAATCCCCTTAGATTGTGTTAGATTCAGCTGAGATGCCTTTGATTAAATTATGTTACGATTAGGGCTTTGATTTGACTACATCAGTAGGCTGTAACTCAGGTTAAGTCCCCACCTCCTTGGCAGGCTATATAAATGGACACTTACTCAAGAAGACACACAGAAGAAGGCACAGGAAGAGGGAGAGCTCCACAGACACGGCAGAGGAGAGAACTTTGATCTGTGGCCCCAGGAGGAGAGATGAGCCATTTGTCTGACAGTTTGCAGCTGAAGAGAACAGAGCAGCTGAGCTGAGAAAGCCCAGAAAGAAACAAACCCTATGCCAGCCTACAGCTGAGATGAGAAGAAGCTGGGCCCACGGAGGAAAAATGAAGGCGAGGCCAGGCCCGCCATCTCACTTCAACACGTAGCAACTGACTTGGTTGAGAAAGCACCTCTTATGGTACCTCGAGTTGGACTCTTTAGGGCCTTGTAACTGTAAGCTTTTACCCCAAATAAACACCCTTCATAGAAGCCAACAGATTGCTGGTAGTTTGCATCGGCACCCCTTTGGCTGACTAATCCACCTGCCAAGCTGTTTTCTTGCAGTCTTCCCCATCTCTATAGTGACAAGTCCATCCTCTCACTTTGTCAGATCAAAAATTTTGAATCATCGTTGATACCGTCCCTTTTCTGATCCTGTCAGCTCCTCCTTCAAAGCACATCCAGGACAATTTGGTAAATAGCCATTCATTGGCAATCTCACCAAGAACAGTTTGGGATTGAACTTTAGAGCAGTCGGTTGAAGAGAAAAGGGGAAGATGGTATAACCTCAATGTCCCATACTTTAAACATGAATAGTAATGTCTTGATAAGAAGCACCCCTTTTTGGGGGGCTGGACTGGCATCCAAAAGCCACTTGTGAGTGACATTGTCTCCCTTTGGTCATGAAACTGTCTCCTAAACTGGTTGAAGGCTGTAGGCTTTGAATTGTAAGCAAGATGATTCAACTTCTTATTTTACCAAGGAGTGAGAATTTAGGTGCAAGTGCTAAGCTTAAGTGAGTTTTAAGTGAGCGTTTGGCTTTCAGGAAGTTTTCGTGGAAGGATAAATATGCATGAGCACCCAGTCACGAGGTCCCATCCCACCCTAAGAAGAAGTAGCTGGATGTTCCAGATCCTTGGCCCTGATGGGCTGCTGGGGGAATAGCCACATGCTCTCCCCCCTCCGCCTGCACTGAGCCCTGCCTGGAGCAGAAAGAGCTCTATGTCTACTCTGTCCTGGGCAGTGGTGCCTGCACTTCCTCCCATATGGTCTAGGAGTGGTAGAGACAGCCATAAAGGCTGCTTGTACTACTCCTCCCATCAGCCAGTCATCTGAGCCTTTCTGCAGGAAACCCTCTGGTAATTTCTTCTCTCACTCAGAGAAGAGTCCAGCACAAAGAACCGCTGGCATGTTCCCACTCCGAGCTTTGTCCTGGTTCTTCCCTCTCTCTGGGCACCCCCACCCCACAATTGCTCCCTTCACTTATTTGGGTGTTGCCCAAATGTCACCTCTTAGGGAGCCTTTCCTGGCCACTCTAGATAAAATGTAATTATGCCATCTCCCCACCACTTGCAATATTTTCTAGACCCATTCCTGTCTGTTTGCCTCCTCCACACTTTTACCACTGAAACACTATGTAATTTATTTATTGGTCTTTTTTATTGCCTGTCTTCATTTCCACAATGTAGTGAGGGTGATTTTTTTAAAAACTGTTTTGAAAACTGTTGCATCCCCAGGAACTAGAACAGTGCACAGCCCAGAATGGAATTAAAAAAATATTGTTGAATGGATGTATTGCTTGAAATGAATGGATTCGAGTCAAGAAATGTAGATAAATAAATTTTTTCATGAGCACTGGCTTTATCCCCTAGGTAACTTTATCCAAAGTGTTTGCTTTCTGCCAATCATATTTTTTCTCTTAAGATGGCTCCCAAATTTTCAGACTATATTGAGCACTGAGCATGTGAAATCATTTAATTCTTTCTTATTGCTGCACCTTTAATTCTTGGAAGTTAAGTTGAACTGTTATTTTTCTGAAATGACAAAGAGGTTTCCCTTGGTTAAAATTAAAACACATCTGCTGCAGGGAAAGGAGGACACAGTTAACAAACTCACCTACTTTTTTAAGGACAATTCCCTTGGGAGCTATGAAACCCTGTAGAGAACTGCCCTGTAGCTAACTCTAAGTGTCACCTAGGAGATTGGTCAGATGAATGAAGCTTAGTTTGCCACTGTGCTTTGTGAGGGTGTATGAAGGGGAATACAATGCTGTATGTTTGAAAAGGAGTTTTAATTGCTCTTTCAGTCAATGCAGTTTCCTAAAAGTAAAATTAAATGAAGAAATCCTTGAGTAGGAGAGTTCCGTGGAAAGATAATCTGTAATGAGAAGGAAAGATGTCTTAAATTTTACATTAAGGGACACATCCTATAATTAAAAGCAATTCTCAGCTGAAAAGCTGTGACATAAGAAGAAAGTAGTCGTTTTCCTCTTTGACCTTGGAGTCCTCGCCTATGGTTTCCCACTTAAATGTCTTTAAGATATACCAGCAATTAAAGGTGCAGAGCCTAGGCTGAATCTACCAGGTAGGATGTGAAACCATCTCAGCGCTATCTTCACAGCATATTTGAATTAAACAATCCATCAATTTTACCTCTTCTTCAAAGCCTTCCTAAATTTGAAATAAATGATGGCTTGGGTAAAGAAAGTACTTATTGGAATTACTACATTATAATTTGATACCTAACCTAGACTCTAATCATTAGCCTTGCATTTGCTCATGCTTCTTCCCTTGTTAGTTTACTGGCTACGTAGTCTGTGATCATAAATGTCAATTGAAAGGAAGCTAGAGGATATGTAGGGAATGTGTAACATAGTGATTTCAGTGGTGGATAAAGATTGTGGTTAATAGTATAAATATAAGAATGTTCTTCTTTTACAAAGTGTTAAGAATATGGTGATAAATGGGGAAATTACAACTAATATTACTTATGGACAAAATTAACAGTTCTATTGTTATATTTTTGCAGTAATAGCAAAGAAGATATTATATCAATTCTAAGGGACAACAATAGGGGAATATAAGAGGTAGGGGATTTTTCCTTTTGGAGCAATGAAAACATTCCAACATTGACTGAGGTGATGACATCACAACTCTGTGATAAAAATGAGAGCCACTGAGTGTACCCTTGGAATGGATTATACGAAGCATTGGACTGTATAACACAGGGAATCCAGTGTGGTTAACAGAATAAATATGTTCTCTCATATTACTCATACAGAGTGTTAATAATCGAGTGGGTTGGGGGGAAAATACACCAAATGTAAGATATGAGCTATAGTTGTAATCTTTTTTTCTTCAATTTGTCATTGTCTCTCTAGTTGCTCTTTTATTTGTTATTGTGGGAACATCATTAACTTTCTCATCTCAACCACTCCCAAGCATACTATTCAGTTGGATTTATTACATTCACTCTGGTCATTACTAAAACTTTCCCATCTCTCCAGACAGAAACCCTGCAGCCATTTTGCCTTAAGTAGTAACTTTTTGATGATGCTCTTTTATAGTTTGTAACAAATGTTTCACAACAATGTGAGGTGTTGGTGGTGGGTGATGTATGGAAGCCCTGAATGAAGAAATGCATGCTTATCTTGTAAGTTCACAACTTTCACTATATGCTTGTTGTTTATGTATGTGCATATATGAACAATATACTTGAATAACATTTTATTGAAAAAAAAAAAAAAAGGAAAGGAGGAGAGTAAGCAACGGCCGGGAGACGGGTGTTGAGTGTGACCATGAGTTCCGCAGCGTATCTCTCATGGGAGTCCTGTTGCATGAGGATCAAAACAGGAGAACAACTTCTCCCACAAATTTTCCTGTAGAAAAAGAAGTGAGAACCGGCCCCGACATGCCACAAAGAATACCCCATTCCCCTGACCACAATGTATGTTTCAGGGATGTTCATATGCTTTGTTGGGTCAATCACAAGCTGTTAGTGAATTTCTGCCACACCTATAGAAAAAGCCTGTCTCTTTTCATTAAATGGAAATCAGATCTGTTAGGTTCTGTGGTGGATTGAATTGTTTGCGTGAGTTTGGACATGTTCTTGGTCTTGGTCAGCATTCTAGTGGGTCTGGACCCATTTTAATAAGAGTTCTTCAAGGTGTTACTCAGTTAAGGTGTGGCTCCACTGAATCAGGATGGGCTTTAATCAGAATCCCTGGAGTCCTTCCTAAGCAAAGTGGAAGTAAGATGGAGAGAGAAGCCACGGGGAGCAGCCAGAGGCTGGAAGTCAATAGAACCCGGAAGAGAAAGGCAAAGATGCAGCCATGTGCATTTTCACGTGACAGGAAAGCCAAGGACCAAGGATTGCCGGCAGACAGTCCCAGAATTCCACAGAGTTCTGGGAGGAGGCATCGCCTTGCTGATGCTTCCATTTTGAACTTCTTCTGGCTTCAAAACAATGAGCCAATAAATTCCTGTTGTTTCAACCAAAATAAGAGTTTCTTATCGTACTAAATATCATTTCCAACCTCTAAAGTTTCATTACATATATATTGATAATATGCCAAGAATGACTGCACTGAATCTGAACAATTCTGACAAGTGAAAATTGAAGCATCTAAATCAACAAAAAAAAGTTGAATTTATTTCCTCCACAAGGATTAACGTGAGTTTATCTGTTATTTCAGTTATGTGACACGTATTTTTAATAGAAGGCCTTTGAATTCACTTCCTGAATACAAAGCTTCTGTATAAATTTAAAGTATTCACAGAAACTACTATAAGCACTTAAGAATGTTTTTCAAGAAAAACTGGAATATTCTCCTCCCTGTTGTTCTTCATTCCTAAAATCCCAGCATCCTCTATTTCCAAATCCATCAATGTAAAAAAAGAAAAACAAGTACAACTTAGCTAAAAATAGCCCCTTCAAGTCTGTCATAATCACAAATTAAACAAACAAAAAAATCTGTATACCAAAATAAATTCCAAAGTGATTGAAGTCATAAATGTAAATTAAAAGTGTAAGAGATTTAAAAGAAACCATATGTGAATATTAATTTAATTATATCATGTAGAAGACTTCTTAAAGCATAATTCTAAAGTCATAGAAATTCAAAACTTCTGCAGGTCAACTTTCACTATAAATAAATGCAAAAGCCAAGAACAAACCACAAGAAAAGGCAAGTGCACTATATATGACAAGTATCCTAGTTTTTTTACTGCTGATATTCTTAATACATAAAGAATTCTTACAAATCAATGCAAAAGATGAACAGTTCAATAGAAAAATAGTCAAAGGAATTAGTGAATGAGTTCCAAAATAAAAAGTGCAAATGGCCCAAAGTTGAGAGAAAATATTCATGAGTATTATAAAAAATTAAAAAGAAATAGATTCTTTCCCTCTCAAAATGGAAAAAAAAATTTTTTTAAATCATAATTCTCTTTGTTGGCAAGGAAACCAGAAAGTATATATATACTTCTGAAGGGCAAGTAGCATTGAAAATCAAAAACTTTGAATATATTCCATTAATCTCACTTCAGAATCTGTCCTAAAGAATTAATCAAAGATGAATGTGATGATATATATTAAGAATGCTCATTGAAACACTATTTAGAATATTAAAAACTGAAATAGTCTAAATTTCCAACAGCCAGAGATTATAAATTGGGACAAATATATACTCTGCATGCAAGAACAATAATAATGCATAAGATATAAAGCAACATGGAAAATGTTATGATCTATTAAAAATGGATTGCCTAATACTATAATGCAGATTATAATTTGGAAAGATCTCCACCAAAAACTTAATATTGGCTTTCTCTGCATGGTGAGATATCATTTTCTTTAACTTCTAATGTTTTTTCCCAAGTTTTCTGCAATAAGCAAGTATTGTATTTTTAATGAGGAAAAAATGATATTTTGTAAAAGTTCTAATACTTTACTGTAAATAATCTCTTAATGTTAAATAAATAGAAAACTTGGTTATTTTCAACCACTGATTACAAGAAAATAATACTTAGGCAATTGCCAAACCTGTCACATATTATACATATTTTGTGTTTGTGATTTTATTCCATATATGTGTAATCTTTTGGGGGGGGACAAATTAAAATTGTCATTTAAGGAAGTTTCATGTTAAAAATTGTATTTAAATTATGAGCTTACCTAAAAGACAATTGTGTTCACTAAATGCTCCTCGAGAGCTCGTCTGTGTGCCAAGTATTTGTGGTGTCTTAAGGTTTGTATTTATCCATAATGGATCACTCGTGTGAGCTGAGCATGTTTTCTCCTCTCTTAGGGGATAGGATGCAACTTAAAATTGGAGATATCTGATTAACATGAATCTTGGGCCCTGAGAAGAATTCATTAGAAGGAGTTTCTCTCTCTTTGCTGTTATAGATAGTAGGGGCCATTTGTATAGTAATAGTACTTTCTAGTTCCATAATGCCTTTCATCAAAAAAGACCAGAAAGTTCACGGTGAAACTAATGAGGAGCTTCACACCAATTGTAAAACCCAGTCCTTCTGGTCTGACCACAGCTTCTCTGCGACTGGGGAACTACAATTTGATAGTTTCTTGTTTGTCCTAAGAGTGGAAGTAAGGAATAACTTCTTTAATTAAAACCACTGTTGTTTGGTGGGCTTTTATTTCTCTTTAAGAGGGATGACAGTGTAATTACGCAGAGTAGAATGCAGCCGAAACTGTAAAGCTAACTGCCTGGAAGTGAAATACCACAGAGAGCTTGACTGCATAATGAATTTTTGGGAGATGCTGGACGTGAGGAGGAGACAGAGGACATGCCCAACTGGCTTGTGAATTGAACCTACACACTAAAGATAAGCAAGATACTGATTTTGAAATATGATGAAAATACTCCTCAGTTTTCCTCTAAAATTTCACCTGAGAAATAAACTGACTGTCTTACTCAGTGCCCAGAGTTTTCACAGGCAGTGCTGCAGAGGATGCTATTTTGTTCTGGGATCTAACTAAAACTGGTTCAGGCAGGTGGACCATCTATATTTGTCAGTTGATTAATTAGAAGTTGGTTCTGATTCAATTAATGACATGACTGTCACACGGGCAAATTGGCGTGTACGTTCATAGGACAGACAGTAATTAGTGTCTCCAGATGTTTTACATGGAATCTAGTTAAAATACACAGATAAATTAAAGTAAAGGTAATTACAGTACCTACAAGGAGGTGTTACTATATTCAGATCCACTAAAAAGCCAAGTAAAGTGGACACAGGCGCTTGGGAGAAACAGACATAATTATGGAGTATGGAGTCGAGGGCAGACTGTTCCGCCGAGGACTTTTAATGCTATTACAGTGATGGCAAATTGTCCTGGAGGCAGGAGGACAGAAGAAAGCTACGTGGGTGCTGAGACTGGCATCACAATTCAGGTCCCTGAGGGCCAGTTTGTGTTGTTTTATATTGTTTCATATTGAAGGACCTTTTAGAGAGGCAGATCATAGGAGTGGTATAAACTGAGAGACTTCTAAAGTTTCCAAGAGTCAATTTTGAATCTATTTTGAATTTCAGAACTACTCTTTCATCCTTTTTCCTCACCCCTTTTGCTGTTTCTTAAGAGTAAGTTATTAAGTTATGCTAGTATATAAGGGGAATGTTTAAATATCGAGAGTGAGGAAACATTTAGAGAGGTTGAAATAACATTTGTGAAGTAATAGCAATTCAAAATATAATTATTAAATGCCAATTATGTGCAAATTACTTTATGTAACAATGACAGCCTCTCCATTAGCTCTCAATAAATGTTTATTTCATCCTTCTTGATTACTACTAAGGATAAAATTTTGTAAGGTACAAAGATGGTAGAAAACATCATAGGAGTAATTTTAATAAGCAAATGTAGTATAAAATTCTAAGAAAGGAATCCTCAATCTGTGTTCCAGAGAGATCTTAGGGATCGAGGCCCATGGACCTCTTAAAAATGTTGTGTGTTTTTGTGTACACACATGTATGTTTTGGGGAGAGAGAGTCTGTATGATACATCATATTTTTTAAAGATTCTTTCACCCAGTAAATGTAAAGACAATTAGTTTCAAGAAAGGAATGAGGATACCCAAAGTTAGAGAAAATGGAGATTGGTACAGGTAGTTGCTAATTACTACCCTTTGAAAATATTTAAACATAGTATATTCATTGCCTAGTTTTCGAATGGCATAGAACAATTCCAATGTAATGTGCTTAATTCCCGTCCTCCCCACCCAGCTCTGGCAGTGTTCATATTTAAGCTTCAGACTCTTAGTTGGAAGATATGCGTGTACATTTAATGAAAGCGTGGAGCCTTTCTACCTTTAGTCACTTTTTAAACTCTGAGTATAAAATGCGCTCGTCTCTAAAATGTAAGTACCGTTAATAACCTTTTACAGAGGACTAATTGAGAAAAATAAATTAGAGACTCCTAAAACTGTTTCTTCTTACTTTTACAACTTACTTTTACATATTTTATAGCAAACACAGCCCTAGACAAAAGCTTCTGGGCTAGTACTTTGTTAAAGAGTGCAATCGCAGGGACGCAGGAGGAAAACAAAGCAGGAGATGGCAAGGAAGAAGTGCAAATAGTGTAAATGAGATTACAAAGCTGGCCACTGCTTGGTACCAAGCAAACTGCATGATTTTGTGACAATCTTTCGAGAGGCTAGATGAATTACTGCATCTAAAGACAGTCCGTTTGGGGAGAGGAATAGAGGTGAATTCATTTGCTAATTCCGTCTTCCAAAGGTCGCAGATTCACCACCAGGGGCTTTAACTTCCCCACATAGCCAGGTGGTGCCATCCTGGGCTCTCAGCAGACCCCTGGCACCTCACACCTCAGCAGCACTAGGCCAGCTGCGGCAGGAGGGAAGGGCCCAAACGCTGCGGAGAGACCCTGTCAGAATGGACCACCATGATTCAGTCCAAACCCACATGGAGCAGGCGGCCACAACAGCAATGGGGGCAAAGAAGGGTCTGAATCACCCTCCTTCAAAACAAAACTTCTGCACACCCACTAGAACGGCTGTTATTTAAAACTGGCGAGGGTGCGGAGAAGCAGGAACCTCAGTGCGCTGCTGGTGGGAATGTAAAATGGTGCAGCGGCTGTGGAAAACAGTTTGGCAGTTCCTCCAACAGTTAAACATAGACCTACCACATGACGGAGCAATCCCACTTCTAGGTATATGCCTAACAGAATTGAAAGCAGAGACCTGGGAAGATATTTACACATTAGTTTTCATGGCAGCATTATTCACAATAGCCAGAAAGGTGGAAACAACCCAAATATCCATTAGCATGTGAAAGGACGAACAAAATGTGCTCTATACATACAATGGAATATTATTCAACCGTAAAAAAGAATGAACTTCTGATCCATGGGTGAACCTTGGAGAGATGTTGAGTGAAGTCAGACACTAAGGGACAGAAACTGTATGATTCCACTTAAATGAAATAAGTAGAATATGCAAATTCATAGAGACAGAACACGGAGGCTGGGTTACCAGGGGCAGGGCAGGGTGGAGGAGTGGGGAAGTCATGCATAATGGATGCAGGGTTTCTTGTTGGGGTGCTGGGGAAGTTCTGGTAATGGATAGGGGTAAGGGTAGTCCAACATTGTGAATGTGATGAATCTCACTGAATTATATGCTTGGGAGGGGCTGAGATGGGAAGTTTTATGGTGTATATATGTTTCCAAAATTAAAAAAAGAGAGACACTAAAGAGACAATGACAATTAAATGCAGTACATGATCCTGAACTGTATCTAATAATGGAGGAGAAAATGCCCAAAAGGATATTATTGGGACATATATATATATATATATATATATATACACAAAAAAGGAATATCAACTCTACACTTTATATCAATGTTAAATTTCTTGAACATGATTGCGTTCTTAAGGTAGTTAAATAAGTGAATATCCTGTTCTTAGGAAATGTTCATGGAAATATTATATGTTCAAGAAACATTATGTATACAAATCTTTCTCAGATATTTAGAAAACAGAAATAGACTGAGGAAGAGAGAGATGTATAGACAGATGGGTAGCCTGGCAGAATGATGTGGCCAATGTGGTAAAATGTTAAAAGTTGGGGGATCTGGGTATCTGGGTGGGGGTATGTTGGAATTCTTTTAGTGGGCTTTGTATTATTTTTGCGATTGTCTTGGAAGTTTGACATTATTTCAAATAAAAGTTTTCAAAAGCCTCTGTATAGAAACTAGGCAGTATATTCATTTTGAAGTGACAGATAGGAAACCTTTTGAATGAGTATGTTATTGTTCTGTTCTTGAGGAAAAGACAATGTACAAAGGATTGATTATAATCATCTTGACAGGTCCATGAAAACTAGAATTTTTTTGAGGACATTGCAACTAAGCACAAATTTTGGCTTTCATTATAATTCTTGGTGATTAGCTCACAAAGCACAAAGAACAAATCCATTGAAATGTTAAAATAATATAGAACTTGAGTTGTCCAAACAGTTGCCCTTTTTGTGAATGTTACAATCAAAATATTTCTGAATACCAACAAATTTGAATTTTCTCCATACATGGTAAAATTTTCTTCTTAAAATCAAGACCGGTAAATAGAGAAAATATTACTAAAACTCTTAAGGCATTGTTACCTTGTCAAGTAAATTTTAGATAGTGATACTTTCCTAAAATTGTTATATTTCTAAACCAGCAACTATATCAGATTTATTTGAGTCTAAACATAGTATCTTAATCTTAAATTGAGTAAAATTGGTTAAATTATTTTTACCAGAAGTTTCTATGGCTTATTTCCATACAGTCATTCATTTAGTCAATTCAGAAATTTGTAGGACAGAAAACACTAATTTTAACCTTGAAATTCATTTTATTGTAAGGAATATGGTTGATTAAATCCTTCAAAACCCTCCAGATGCAAAATGCTTTAAATGCAATCTTTAAAACAAAGGGATGATCTGAAGAAAGTCCCTGGAGTTGAGAAACAAGGAAGAGCAGGGGACCGAGGAGGAGAGAGCGCTGATGCTTCCTCACAACCTGGGGCAGCCATGGAAGCAGTGACCTAGAGTTTGATATCATCACGAGGCAGGGATCCATTCTGGAGCCGGGACCGAGAAAGGGCTACGCTTGGTGGGGCAGGGGAAGGGAGCCCAGGAGAAGGACCTATAGGAAAGCTTGACCAGCCTTGACAAAGAGCCTTGGTCTTAGCCTTGGCTCTGAGTGGAGGTTTGAAAAACAACCCTCCGTTGAGATTTGTAAATACAAACTAGACCACATTTAGAGGTCTGCAGCCACATTATCACACTAACTATTCGGCCCAGAAAGGGTGGTTCGTTTATAGTAGATCTAGATCTGTGGTTCTTTCAAGGAACTGAAGAAACGTATCCTTCACTCAAGCCTCCCAGAACCCACAAATATGAGCTCACACTCAGAGTCACAAAACACATAAAGAAATAGGCCTCTATGAACAAGATTCTACAGAAAATACACATAAAACAAACATTACCAGATGCACAGAATTTCAAATACATGCCTTATCAGATACAGAATGTAAAATAAGAGCATGTAGTTCATATAAATAAAGAAGCAATACAAAAAGAAAGAGCAAGAAACTATCAAAAACGGTCACATATTTGAAATATAACAAAAAATAACTTATAAAATGTGATGAATCATTAAAAATTAAATGGAGGAAAGCGGATGTGGCTCAAGCAGTTGGGCGCCCAACTACCACATGGGAGGTCCTTGTTCAGTTCCTGATGCCTCCTAAAAAAGACAAGCAAGACAATGAGCTGATGCGACAGGCTAGCGCAGCAAGTTGACACAACAAAATGATGCAACAAGGAAACACAATGAGAAACACAACAAGTGGGGAGGGGGTGGTGGCTCAAGCCATTGGGTGCCTCCCTCCCACATGGGAGGTCCTGGGTTCGGTTCCTGATGCCTCCTAAAAAAAAAAGAGAGAAGATGAGCACACAATGAATGGACACAGAGTGCAGACAGCAAGCACAAACAATGGGGGGCAGGGAGGTGTTAATAAATAAATCTTTAAAACAATTAAATGGAGACGTTAACTACCAGACTAGGCTCAACTGACAAAAGTACTATAAAATAACCTGAAAAGAATTACACAGAATGTAGCACAAGGAACACAGATATAGAAAACAGGAAAGAAAAGTTAGAGTGAGAAGGTTCAATAAATATCTAATTGATTTTACACAAGAAGTCAATTTTGAAATAGAGTATTTTTCATCATATAAACATAATGTCATTCCACTATTCTTAAAATATAATCATCTTTCTATTTAGGAGTTGGGAAAATCTAGTAATCATATCTGATTTTAAATTTCTAAAGGACATTTGATTTTTAAAAATAAAATAACGTTTGCCACTTACAACAGACATTCAAACCAACATTTTAGTTCTCTGTCTGAAATATATAATCTATAAAACTTGTTATATACAACCTGATACACACATGCATACACACACACGTATAAGGTTGAATCATATGAAATTGCCAGTTTGAAAGTAAAAATAATTGCATATAGTCAATTTCACATGGCTAAGCCAATATATACATACTGATGGAAGGTGTACTATGTATTACAGTTTTCCATATAAAGGGGAAAAGATGTTTCCTCTAAGGATTCTCAGTTCCTTCTCATAGCCAGTCCCTATATGATAACAACATTTTTCTAGAATTTTATAACTGCACATAAGGTTATATAGCTTAGCTCTTCTCAGGAAAATCAGTCTGAACACTTAACTTCTTCCTCCCTAATAGGCAAGTATCTAGACCGAAGGCTCTTATTTCTCCAAAAACTGTTTTACATAAATAATTGTACCTTCCTTGCCAGTTATTTTTGCCATACCGATTATTACTAACAGCTGCTATTAGATTCTCCTAAGATGAAGATTGGAGACTGGCTTGAAATATCAGTTAGAAAGCTTTTCTATTTTCAAATTACATAGTCCACAAAGACTCTTGTAAACCAAATCTGTCTCAGAACTAAAATAACATGAACAACCTAATGAAAAATTATTCCATGTATGTACATACATCAAGGAAAACACTGTTTTTATAATGCCACCTCACTGCTCAAACATTTTCCAAAGTTCTTCATTGCTTACATGATATAATCTAATTTTCCTTTACTCAGTGTACACAATCTTCTGAAATCTGCCTCCCGCTCTCATTTCCAGTCTTATTTCCTAGTAACTTTAGCATGTACCACATAGCCATCAAAGTCATCACTTCCAAAACAAATTTGATCATTCGCCTCTTCCAGTAAAACCTTATATAGCCCCCTGAAAAAAGACCAAAGTATTTAACATGCTGTAGAAGGAAGGAAGGTGGGGGTGGGGGGAGGGAGGGAGGGAGGGAGGAGGAAGGGAGGGAGGCAGGTAGGCAGGAAGGACTCTTGGAAAGCTGGCTTAAGTCCCCTTTCCTCTCCTGGGTCAGCCCTTGTCCCACAGGCCCCTCACTGGTCCCCTCACAGCCCTTGTCCTGCAGATCCCACGCCTTGTCCGTGCTGTCCCTTTGCTGTCAGCGGTTCTCACCCACCTGGGGAACACCTCCTCCTCCTGCCCATGTACCTCCTCACGGAATCCCTCCCCGATGCCATCAGAGTGTAATGCTTTTCCCTTTATGCTCCCCTGGTGCTGTATTCATGACTCTGCCCATCTCTCCCACTAAACTCTAATTTCATCTGGGCGGGGCCAGGCCATAAGTGTACAGTGTCTGGAACATAACCTGGTGCTTTACGTTTCTGCTGAACTAACAAACGAGTGGGAGACCAATAACGCAAGTGTTTTGAGTAAAGGACACAATGCTGTAACACTACCATTTTCCTACAAAGCAAACCAGAAAAACCTGAGACAGTGGTTTTCAAATTCAAAAACATGTCTCCCTGATGACACCAAGCTTAGGAGAACAATTTCCTGCCAGAATTCCATGCCAGAATTCCAAGGGTTTTCAAGGTCCTCACAGGGATGACACCTGTACATCTACGAGGCTACTGCTCTCCTGATCTCACGGTTTGATTTCTGAGAATTGTGGCAATCGATAAGATAATAAAAAAGGACCCACTTAGGTGTACACAATGCTCATTATACAGCAATCTCCAGCCAAGCCAATGTAGAAGGCCCCGGGAATACTACAAGAGATAGTGGGATTTTTTCCTTGCAAACAAAAAGTATTCTTTAACTGTGCATTGTGCAGGTTTGCCTTCCCAGCAAAAGTGTGATTAATTTCCACCATCTGAGAAAATATTACATGGATTGCCCTCCCAGAATTTAAAATTTGGAACAAATTCAAAGAAAAATGTATGTAAATTCCAGAATAATCATTGGATATAATTTTCTACACTTCTCTTGGTTGGTATAGAAGAGCTATCCACACATCCAGCACCAGTTTTTTGTAAAATTCTGGTTTTGAATTTAAAACATTGCCACATTGAGTTTTTTCCTCCCTCCCCATGTTTAGAACCATTCAGAAATAATATGTTTTGAAAGGATTTTCTTAATAGCCAGAGATTCCTGCCATTAACAAATGCCAGAAGAAAAGTGAAACACCTAAAATGATAAGGTGTTAGTGTCTGAGCTGAATAGCCCTTTACTTTTTAATTGGAAAAAGTTCATGTATTAATATTTAACACTAGCAGTGATTAGTAGATATACCATATGCTTAATGGGGTAGATAACAATATGTCTAATTTTAATGTAAATTTAGTGGCAGTTTTACTGTTATTCTAACACGCTCTGATTAATTTCAGAGGAGTAAAAAAACATCTTTATAAATGAGCCCAACCACAGTGTTAAAAGCAAAGCTTCATAAAATAATTTCATTCTTTGATTGTTGCCATCGCCCGCTGGAAGATTTTCACATTTAATTACCACACGTTAGATCTGGTAGGTTTTGTTTCTTTTTTTTTTTTTTCAAATGAAATCCAAGTTCAGCTCCATTCTTTTCTCCATTCTAGAATAACATCTACTCTTATTGGCCTCTTTCTTTGCTCTGACTGACTGATAAAAAGAGGGGTTATTATTTTCTGTCTTCCTAAAGAAAGATCTAGTTTGGCAGTACTTCTTTCCTCCAGGGAATCTTTAGCCAGTTAACGAGAATTCTCAGAGTGAATGGTACATTGAATGTGAAAGTGAAGAATGACATTTGGGCTACCTTCTTCTCTGGTTTCACATCCTGGGGCCCTCAGCTATTAATGAGCATATTTGGTCTAATCATGTTCCCCAAATACTACAGTCACACAAAGTAAAATGCTGTTATCTGTTCACTGTGAGACGCTGGTTCTTTCTAACAGTTTTACCTATCGCCTGATTTCATCCTTTTACCTTAAATCTAGACTTGGAAAACTAAATGCCGCCTAGACGAACTCTCCATCCCACCTAACAAGTGGCTCCCCTTTCACCAGTGCCTGTTACACTGACACCACCAATTCGTTTTCTAGATTAGAGAAACCGAGAGGCAGACTGGGCTTTGTCTCTCCTTTACTTCACATTTCCCGAGTCTCCAAATAAAAGTTTCCCTCAAATTTTTTTTCAAGTACTCTTTGAACCTAGGCTCTCCCCAAAAGCAGAGCCAGAGAACAAAGCCAGTGTAGAGGAAGTTCGTTTTATTTGGAACTACTGTCTTAGAGAACAAGCATGAGGAACAATGGTTTTGGACAGGGAAGGAGGAAAACCCAATTCCAAAATGTCTGGTTATCAGTGAGCCCTCACAAGAGCCACCATTGCTCAGTCTGAAATGATATTCTAAGGAGCCTTATGAAACGTGTCTGAGAACCGATGGCCTATGGACAATAAGGGGAAGTGTTTATCTACTGGTCCTCATCCCCATGACTTGAGGTTGGACCATGGATGTCAACTCCCCTGCAGGTCTGGTTGTGCATCCACGATGGCCAAGTGTGGTGCCATGGTATCCCACACCACGGTGCCAGAGAAGCCCCATAGCAGGACACAAAAGACCTAGAGTGAGATGCTGTAAGGTTGAACCAGGGCAAAGCTGGATGAAGCACTTATTGGTCAGTGCAGCAGTGGTCAGGTGTAATGGGTAAGTTATGGTGTCCATTTCTTAGGTCAAGTAAGCATTGGCCTGATTGTTCATGTGAGCATATTTCATGGATTTAAATCTAAATTAGTCAATTGATTGCATCTATGCCTGATTACATCTACAATCAATAAAAGAGATTGCCTTTAGCAATGAAAGAAGTCTCATTCAATCAGCTGAAGACCTTCAAGGGAGAATTGATGATTCCAGCAGTCAGAAAGAAGAATTTCTATCTCTACTTCAGCCAACTAGCTTCTCCTGGGGAATTCATGCTGAAACCTTCGTCAGAGTTCTCAACTTGCAACCTGCCCTACAGAATTTGGACTTGCCAATCCTCATGGTTGTATGAATCATTTCCTATAATAAAGCTCATAATATTTACACACACACACACAATATTGTCAGTTTTGTTTTCCTGGAGAACTGTGACTAATCTGCTGGGTAAAGGAAGGGCCGAGAGGAAATGAAGTGACCCATACAGCCCATCCCTTGCACCACCCATATCCATCATGCCCTCCATTCAGTGAAATCTGCCACAGAGTACCCTTCAATTTTTGAGATTATCAGCCATAATCTCCAAAAGGCTTAAAACCAGGGATTATTGAAACAAACTACAGTTCCCACTGTTGCAGCAGGTTCCAAGATTGTAAAAGATATTCATCATCTCCCTTTTTTACTATTTGTTCTAGATTTCTCTCATCCTTGCCAACACTTTGGCTGGCCTACATTTTTTCATGCCTGAGATATCTGAGTATTTCCTTGCCCTTGTTGGGCTCCATTTGTTATAATTGCCATTCACTTTATCCCTGGGCATATTTGCTCCCATAAATGCTATGGTTCCAGACATACTCCTCCCTACCACCACTATGTATCACCAATCCTAGCACTGCATGCACATTAAGATCATCTACCTCCACCAGTGTACTAATTCTTTATTCTGACTGCTAGTCCATTGGCAAGGACAGCTCAGACTGACCAGGTGGTAACTCTAGTTTCAAGTTCAGTGGAACATAGTACGGTGTCTATTCTGTCCTCTGGTGAAAACAATCCTTTCTTAGGAACCAAGACCTCTATACTTGCAGCACCTTAGGTTGTGGGATGGGGAGCACAAATTCCAAAGTGGAGCCTTTGGGAATGATGATGAGATGAGCCAATCCTCCTTTCTGGGACCCACGTATTCTAGCTACTGGAAAGAGCATCATATATCAGCTATTGATTTAGTTCTTATACCACATCTGGAGGACAGCATCTCAGCCCCAAAAGATATTGTCCCCAAGTAGGTGCTTTTATTGGACCTCTAACTGACTATTTCATTGTTCTACTTCTGGGTGATGGGAATATGATAAATCAAGTGGGCCATGTGTTTATGTCCCAATTCTTCAACCTCCTTTATCATAAAACTAGTCCCTTGAATGAGACAGCTTAAAGTAAGAAACCTACAAATATATATCGGGCATTGTTTAAGCCCCTAGGATGGTGATGTTAAAGGGGGACCTAGAGGCAGGTCCATATGCAGAGAAAGTGTTGATTCATGAAGTGATGGATTTCTGCTCTCTCCAGTCTTCAGGGGTGCTGAGTCTGATGTGATCAACCTACCCCCAAGTAACTGACAGGTCTCCTTAAAGGATGGGGTCATATTGAGAGCACAGCTTTGTTCTCTGCTCCTGGTTAGTTGGAAGTAGCTCGATGAACTTTAGAGAAAGGGGCCTGCTATTGAGCCTGCATAGCTGTGCCCCTTCCACTGTGATTACTCTGCTCTTAGGCACATCCAGCCACCACTGGAGTTTCCAAAGGAAGAGGCTTGCCGACATTCCCAGGACTAGTCATCTTATCTACATGGTTATTGAGTGCCTCTTTTTTTTTTTTTCAATTTTTGTTTTTTCTTGTTGTCTCCTCATTGTTTTTGCTTGTTGTCTGCTTGCTATTTTTGTGTGTTGTCTGCTCATTGGTTTTGCTCATTGTCTGCTCGTTGTTTGTTTGTTTTCTTTAGGAGGCACTGGAGCCAAACCTGGGGCCTCCCATGTGGGAGGCGGGTGCTCAACTTCTTGAGCCATATCTGCTCCCCCTGAGTGTCTCTTTTGAGGTAAATGCTCACTGGTGGGCTTAACATGAGACACAAACAAATGTGCACTCTGTGCCCACTTCCATTGAGCCCGCCACATGCCTGGAAGCTAAGTTTTCCTTGTCTCTGATCTTTTAATCTTGTTTCTTGCAAGTCCTTGACCAACTAACCAAGCCATTCACCAAGCTCAGGAGCCCAAAACTCAGGCATGTTTCCCTCCATGCAAAGTGAGCTTCCAGGTGTTACCTTTGCAGATCTTTACCCATCACCACGTTCCTTAGAGCTCTCCCTTTGTGAGCCCATAGTGTCATAATTATCCAGTAAAGCCACATAGCAAATATCACCAACTAACCTTTGAATCACGCCCCATTCTCATCTCCTTTGTCATGTAGCCATAGGTGGCACCGTGATGCCTTTGCTATGAGTTGTGGGAGAGGCATTGGACCATACAGGTATGTGCGTTGGTAATTTGGTCACCTGCTTATGTAATTTACGTGTGTCTTCTGGAACTTCTCAGGCCCAATCCTGAACGGTACATTCATAACAGATTGCTGCTTTTCCTGCCCAGCCTTGTGCCTCAGTGGATCTGATAATATACAGCTCCAATCCCATAGTCATCTGGTGTTCCAAGATCAGGCCTTCAGCCTCTACTAGGATCCCATACTCGGCCAGGAGCTGTTTTTCAAATGTTGAATAATTCTCTGCTGCAGAAGGAATGGCCTTGTTCTAGAACCCTAGGGTTCCCTGCTATGAGTATTCTGTTGAGGTTTGCCATCTGGCAATATGTATCTTACTAAGACACCTAGAATGCATGCCACTACTTGCTAACCATGTCATATTGGTATTTATATCACCAGCTATAATAAGCCAGCATCATGGGCTGCAGAATATAGAAATGATCAAGGTCTCTACAGAATATATAGTGACAGAAGAGCAGGAGATTTAATGTAGTCTGAGGCAACACAATATATGCTTAATATTATCCTTTCCTTGTAAAAGCGAGCTGATTTTTATTTCCCTTACTGAAGCTAATTGAGGAGAACACATTCACCAGATTAGCAGCAGCCACATGTGAAGTGCAAGAAGCTGAGTTAATCTGTTCCCAAAGAAGACACCATCTCCCACATGTTGTAATTAGGATTACCACTTGGCTAAGTTTTGATAGTTCACTGTCATATGCCATGATCCATCTGATTTATTCAAAGGCCAAACAAATTAATTAAATGATGTTATAAAGGGAATCTCCAATTCTGCAGCTCTTAAATTTGTAATGCTGATGTTAATCTCTGAAATTTCTCTGGCATGCAGTATGATTTCTGATTACTATCTTTGCTGGAAGGGAGTCGGACGGATGTCGTTTCAGGGGCTTCTGCTTTGCACTTCCTCCCATGATGTCTGTTACTCCTAATCAGAGAGCCAATGCGAGGGGTCTTGCCACTACAAAGTCTATCTATTCCCATGATACATTTAGGAGCCGGGAAATAAATACAGGGTTTGTCCCTGTTTCTACTGCATCCACTTGAGATCCAAACTCTTCTCATCACCTGGAGAAGACACCACAGGAGTGGAAGAAATCACATATAACAAAAAGATGGGGAATCTGATAACACAGATATTTAAGGAGCAAGTAGAGGAAGAACATCCCTCAAAAGAGAAAAAGAAAGAGGGATCAGAAAAAAGACTAAAGTAAGAGGAACAATCAACAATCAGCCTGGGGAAGAAAAATCCGCGCCCCCCCAAGATGGCTTCCTCGTCTGTTTGCTCGTTTGCACTCATCGTCTGCTTGTTGTCTGTCTGTTTTTTCTTCAGGAGGCACCGGGAACCGAACCCAGGACCTCCCATGTGGGAGGCAGGCACTCAACTGCTTGAGCCACATCCACTCCTGGAAGAAAATATTTTAATGTGAAATATTGCTGAGTATTGCAATGCGATTAAGAATGAAATGAGGCCAATAGATACAGTAATTAGAAAGACATTATTTTCCTTTGCTAAATCAGTTTAAGCAGAAGAGCAGGGCAGATGACAGACTAGAGGGGGTTGAGAAATATGTGAAACTGAGGAAATTTAGGTACTAGCTTTAAACTATTTCAATAAGTTGGCCCTTGGAAAGTGAGAGTAAAGGGATGACATCTTGAAGGGAAAGAAGAAATATAGGAAGGTTGTTGCTCAAGACTGAGGATAAATTTTAATCAAACTACAGAGAGAAGTCAAAGCTATAAAACAGTGCAAAGAGATACTTAATCCCCTCAAAACCATCATTCTTTCCATTCCGATATGAATAATAAAAATCTCACCACAGTTTTTGTTTAGAATAGAATCTCTACTCTCTTATAGTGGCTAATTTTATGACCAACATCTTACTTTTATTTTCTTATTGCTAGTAGCTTAGTGCAGAAAGATTTAAGAAACTATTCAGCTTTATACCCAGTGTTAGGGGCGGAAGGAATATTTCCACAATCACCTTGCTCAAATTTGAATTACTATTGCTTTTGAATTACCAGCTGTCCAAGTGTGAATTAATAGTGCTTTTGAAGAGATAACAACCTATTTCATTTTATTCTTTCTTAATATATGACAGCACTACAGAATTCAGTATAACACACACTGATGATGAAAGCCCTTGTATTGTAAAATGGGAGATTCTGGTGTGTCTGAAAAAATTGATTAAGCAATGAAACCAGACAAGTACACAGTTGTTTCAAAATAATCAGGCCTTTGGGACTACTTAAGGTTATAAACAGAAGCAGGTGCCTAATTCCTCATGAGTGTGTTTACCATTAAGAATGCAGACTACCAATGTGTGTGTGTGTGTGTGTGTGTGTGTGTAAATATAGTGTACCGTTTCTAGAAATCTTAAATTCTATAGGGTTGCATTCCTTTAGTTCGTTTTTTAAGTAGGGAGCCTCTTTGGATGTGTTCTTATAGAAATTTATGTGCACATAAATTCGCGTATCTGTGTGTGTGAATTTGCACATAAACACACAGGTTCGTATATGTAAATGTATATATTTGAGTGTATATACTTGTGTGTTTGTGTATACAAGTCAAAATTTAAAAATAGGTGCTGGGAATGGCCACCCGAGTCACTACCCTCCTCCTGTGCCATTTAGTTATCCAAGTCAGGCAAGAAAGAATAAGCCCTATCGCCCAATTCCAGTGACATGGGTACCTCCTCCTGGAATGCATTGGGACCGGAATCACTGGATTAATCCTCACATGTTAGCACCTCACTAGCACCTTTTGCGTCTCTTGGTGTCATGTTGAGAGATAGGTAGAATGCAAGCTTGACTATATGTTAAAAGTGAAACATTCATACTTGTAGTAGTAAAGTTAGATGGACCAAACCATCAAACTTATTTTTATAGAAAAGTTATTGAGAATAATCTTTCTTAAAAATATATATATATGCACTTTAGATATATTGATATAGTTTGAAAAACTTTATTAAAAGTTAGTCAAGTGCCTGAGTTTTTAATATTGGACTTGAGTATTTATATTTTGTGCCATCAAGTCTGTTGGATACAGAACACTGTAGGAGTGGATGATCTGTTCTAACACCTTTACGCATTTGCTTTATGAAGAGTATGTAAGTTATTTATACACAAGGAAATCTATTTTATGTCATTGTTTAAAAGAATTGTGTGAAATCATGTAGTTGCAAATAAAAAAATAGTTTGATGCATGAAAAAAAAAATATGCTGGACTTATTTGAATCACACTTAGGTCTTTAATTGTGATTTTAAAAATCCTAAATTATGTGATAAAATATTTCAGTAGAATTGTATGATTAATTTTAAGGAAAACATAACTATCCAAATTAAAATATCCTTAAACATTGCTGATTTACCTTATCTTTTAATTGAAGTTTACTGGAAAGAATTGCTTTGAGTCAGCACTCAATTTAAAATGAAAGACAGCCGAAAAACATTTGGATCCAAAATATGATTCTTTAATGTTATGATAATGTATGATTAGGGAACAAAAACAAACCAAAAGGGAACTCTCTTCACTGAAGATTCTCTTCACTGAATCCAGAGACAGAAATGCATAGGGCCAGGTCAGGTATCTGCAGATTTGTTCCCTATTAAATTTTTTATCTGACACAGGCTCGCTCATCAACATTGGACAGATTTTTATGAATCCATAAGGAAGAAAATCAAATGGAAGTCAAGGACGGATTTTTATTAGGCTATTTACAACTCTTAGAATAGTCTTTCCCTTTGAGCATTTACAAGAACAATGGACTTAGTCCTTGGCCTTCCCAAGGGAAGTCTAACAAAGGAAAATGGAATACAAAAGAAAATGCAGCAGTAGAAAGACCACGCGTAATCAGACACAGTGTTTTTAGAAACTGCTCTCTCAGGAAATGACTCAGTTCTGTGGCTGATGTGAGTAAGGTGATCTCAGGGAGCTTTGCCAGTTTGGATATTGAAGAGTTTGGTTTTTGTATGAGTTACTGGATGTTTTGTCTTTGTTTATAATGCATCCCTAAATTCCAAGACTGCTCAATATTTCTTTTTGAGGTAAAGGTACTAGGATACCCTTAAATAATATGATATTTTATCACTAGCCTACCAAAAATATGTAACTCAAAGGTTGTGTTTATTTCTAATTTGATTTGCTTCCTTAACCGCCAAGATATAAGAACTGATCATGTTTATAGCTTCAACAGCAGTGTTTTACTTGCACAATGGAGGAGTAAAATCAAGCTTTCCTTAAGCAACAGCTATGGGCCAGTCACTGTGAAATATGCTTCCACATGAGTTAACTACTCATTGCGACAAAAGATTAATATCATTATCCCCATTTTACAGGCAATAAAATGAAGCCAGATCTTTCTCATTCAAAAGCCCCTGCCGGCTCCATTACACCTTCCTTGGGGCTGATAGAATAAGGAGTTATGTAGTTCAATTGTTCTGAATTGCCTGTTACCCAGTGTACTTCAAAACAACTAAACATCAGTGAACTTGGATTTCACCCTCAATCAGCCTCTGGCTAAGTCAGAACATGGATATGCTCAGCCCTCCTTGAGCACCCTTGGGGAGGCTAAATGGCCCACGGGGAATAGCACCTGTGGATTTGGTCCTGGCTCAGTCATCCATCAATCAACCTTTCTTGAGCACTCTTGTGCCATGCACTGTTTTAGGGGCTGGGGACCAAACGAAGTTTCTGCCCTCGTGGATCTTCCACTCTATCAGGAGGTGAGGAGGAGTATGCAGATAATAATATATAAATAATGCTCTGAATACTAGCTGAACAATGTAAAAAATGCATGTGTGAGAATCTAAATCTCGCAAAGGTAGGCCTTATGGAAGTTGGGGATATGCATTATTATGCAATGGACTATCTCCCCTGACCCCAAGCCCTGTTTTCAGTTACCCCAAAGAATTTAAAAGGAAAGGAATAAACTGCAAATCAGAACCAATTTTTGTAGGACTAGTAAACAAAGTTTGTACAAAATAGCGGTATGTGGCCAAAGCAAGGGTGAAATAATGCTCCCAACACAGTGTTGCTTCCATCGTTAGTGTGAAGATAAAAATGGGAGAAATAAGGAGGAATCTAAAATGGTCATGATGGGACTCATTTAAGTGAATGGTGTGTAACTTTAAATACTAACAATATCATTATTAGCACATAAGTCCTTTCTTTATTGTGTTGGTAAAATCGGGTGTTCAAAC
>JAQZBX010030622.1:0-26713 GCA_029593785.1 Cabassous unicinctus | reverse complement strand
CTGTGCCTCCCAAAGACACCCAAATAGGAAAGGAAGAAGTAAACCTTTCACTATTCACCGATGACATGATCCTATATCTAGAAAATCCTGAAAAATCCACAACAAAGCTACTAGAATTAATAGTCGAGTTCAGCAAAGTGGTGGGAAACAAGATAAATACGCAAAAATCAATAGTGTTTCTATAGACTACTGATGTGTAATCTGAGGAAATCAGAAAAAAAAATTCCATTTATAATAGCGACTAAAACAATCAAATATTTAGGAATAAACTTAACCAAGGACATAAAGGACCTGTATTCAGAAAACTACAAAACATTGCTAAAAGCAACCAAAGAAGACTTAAATAAATGGAAGATATTTATTTAAAAGATCTATACTGAATTTCTGAGATGAAAAATAAAACATCTGAAATGAAAAATAGACTGGATAGGACTAACAGCAGATTAGAAACTTCAGATGGAAGGATCAGTGAACTTGAAGACACAGCATTAGAAACTATCCAGAACAAAGCACAGATAGACAGAAACTGAATAAAAATGAACGGAGCATCAGCGACCTGTGGGACAATATCAAATAATCTAACATTTATGTTATTGGCATTCCAGAAGGAAAAGAAACCAGAGGGGAAAGAGACGGAGGAAATTTTTAAAGAAATAATGGCTAAAAATTTACAAATTTGATGAAAATTATAAACCCACAGATCTAAGATGTCCAACTCCAAGCAGAATAAATGCAAAGAAAATGACTCCAAGGAACATCATAATCAAATTGCTTAAGTGATTTAAAAAACAAAACAAAGCAAAATTTAAAAGCAGCCAAAGAAAAAAGACAAATTATGACCAGAGGATTAAAGATAGGAATTTCAGCAGATTTCTTAGCATAAACTATGCAAACTGAAAAACAATAGACATCTTTAAAGTAAAAGAAAGAAAAAAAAACTATCCAAGAATTTTTTTAACTCAGTAAAATTTCTCTCAAAAATGAAGGTAAAATAGACAACACTGATAATTAATTGCCAGACAAATTTTTCAGACAAACACTGAAATAATTCACTGCCAGTATACTTGTACTACAAAAAAATGTTAAAAGAAGTTATTTTGGCTGAAGGAAATTATTAACAGATGAAAATTCACTTTTTTATACAGAGGAATAAAAAGAGTATCTTAAATAGTAAATAGCTGGGTAAATATAAAAGTCATTTTTTTTCATTGTCAAATCTCTAAAAACAATGGACTATTTAAAACAAAAAATAACATTGTACTAAATAAAATATATGATAATAGTACAAAAACAGGAGGGGAGAAATGTTAGCATACAGTTTTAAAGTTCGTGCACTATAAACAAAGTGACATAATATTATGTGAAAGAAGATAGGGAGAAGTTAAAGACATATAAACACCAAATCAACTACTAAAAAAAAAGATAAAACAAAGATGCCAATAATGAAGATTAAAAGGAGGGTCATATATAAGAAACTCAATCCAAAGTCAGGCAAAAAAAGAGAAAAAAAAATGGAAGAACAAATAGGACAAACAGAAAACAAAGAACAACATGGCTGATTTAAATGCAACCATATCAATAATTATAATAAATGTAATTTATTTAAACATACCAATTAAAAGGCAGAAACTCTCTTTCTGGATTAAAAAGCAAGACCCAACTATATGCTTTCTATAGGAAATCCACTTAAATTAAAGTGGATTTATCTTTATTTAAAAATAAAGATAGATGGGAAACAGATGTGGCTCAAGCTATTGGGCTCCCATCTACCATATAGGAGGTTCAGGGTTCAATTCCCGGGGCCTCCTGGTGAAAGGCAAGCTGGCCCACGTGGCGAGCTGGCCTGAGCGGAGAGCTGGCTCGCGCAGAGTGCTGGTGCAGCAAGATGATGCAACAAAAAAAGACACAGAGGAGAGACAATAAGAGACACACGAGACCAGGGAGCTGAGGTGGCACAAGAGATTGACCTCTCTCCCACTCCGGAAGGTCCCAGGATTGGTTCCCAGTGCTGCCTAAAGAGGAGACACAGAGAGCAGACAGTGAGTGCAAAACAACAATGGTGGGGGGGGGGTGTATAAATAAATAAATAAATCTTAAAAAATAAAAATAAAGATACAGGCAGGTTAAAATTAATAGAATGGAAAAGATATACCATGCAAACATAGTAGCGACCATCTTGACATTAGACAAAGTAGACTTTAGAACAAGGAGTATAATCATATGTAGCAATTTGGCATTATTTATGAATTCCAAAAATAGATACTGGATTATGCTTGTAAACTGGTCTGTTCCTCTAGGTGTGATTAAATTATGATTAGGGCTTTGATTGGGCCATGTCAGCAGGGCATTGAGTTTCCGCCCCTTGGTGGGTGCGGACTCACAGATAAAAGACATGGCAAAGGACTGAGTTGGAGATTTGAGCTGGAGCCCAGGAAGTGAACACACAGGAGAAGAACACAGAGGAATAGAGACAGCTCTTAGACATGGCAGAAGCTCGGGAGAGACAGAGACATTCGCCTGATTGTCTACAGCTGGCCTAGTGTAGAGAGGCAAGGCCTAGAGAGCATCATAGTCTATAGCTGGCCTTGTGGAGATGGCAGAGGAGCTGAGCCCGGAGACAAGCAAGCCCTGGGAAGAGAGGAACGCAGGAAGTCTGAACCCTCGCAGACATCGGCAGCCATCTTGCTCCAACACGTGGCAATAGACTTTGGTGATGGAAGTAACTAATGCTTTATGGCCTGGTAACTGTGGGCTTCTACTCCAAGTAAATACCCTTTATAAAAGCCAACAGATTTCTGGTATTTTGCATCAGCACCCCTTTGGCTGACTAATATACCAGGGAAGAAGATAAGGACATTTCATAATGATAAAGAGGTCAATTCATCAAGAGGACATAACCATCCTAAATGTATATGCACATTTCAAAACACATAAAACAAAAGCTGATAGAATTAAAAGGAGAAAAACACAAATTTACCATTATAGTTGGAGATTTCAACACTCTCTCTTAGTCAATAATAGAACAAATAGACAGAAAATCAATAAAGATATGAAAGGGTTGAACACTTCCAATCTAATTTAGATATAGAATAATCTACCCAGTGACAAAAGAATATACATTCTGTTCAAGCACATAAGGAACATTTACCAAGACAGCGCATACTCTGGATCATAAAATAAGTCTCAATAAATTTAAGAGAATTGAAATCATATAAAGTATATTCTCTGACTACACAGAATTAAACTTAAAATCACCAATAGTAAGCTATTGGGAAAATATCCAAGTGTTTGGAAATGAAACATCATATTTCTAAATAATGCATGGGTCAAAGAAGAAATCACAAGGTAAATTAGAAAAATATTTTTAATGGAATGAAGACAAAAGCATTATATATCAAAATCTCTGAGATATAGTTAAGCAGTACTTAGAAAAAATTTATAGCACTAAACACCTTTAATAAAAAAAAAGGTCTCAAATTAATTACCTCAGCTTCTGCATTAAAAAAGCTAGAAAAGAACAAATGAAATGCAAAGTAAGCATAAGGATGGAAATAATAAATATCAGAATGGAATTCAATGAAATATAAAACAGAAAAACCATACAGAAAAATCAATAAAATGAAAAGCTGGCTCTTTGAAAGATCAATATAATTGAGAAACCTCTAGCCAGACTGATCATGAAAAAGAGAAAAACCAAATTGCCAATAATAGGAATGAAAGAGATTCTACAGACATTACAGGATAATAAGGTAATATCATGAACTATGTTATGCCAATAAATGAAACAACTTGGATGAAACAGACAAATTACTTGAAAGACACAATCTATCAGAGCTCACCCAAGAAGAAACAGATAACCTGAACAGCTCTATATTTATTAAAGAAATTGAATTACTGAATTAAAACCTTCCCACAAAGAAAACTCCAGACTCAGATGGCTTTACTGATGAATTCTATTCAACAGTTGAGAAAGAAAAAATACCAGGGCTCCAAAAACTCTTCTAGAAAATAGGAAAATAGGGAAACTCTTACCTACTCATTTTATGAGGTCAGAATTACCCTGATACCAAAGGATATTACAAAAAACAGAAAATATATTAAAGAAAAAGGATACCTAATATAGCAGGACAAACGTGGTAAACCAGCAAAAACATCTAGAAAAGGAAGAGGCTAGAGGCTCGAAAAGACTTTAGATATTGTCACACTGTCCTCTGTGGAATGTCTTTTAAGTGCAAAACCCTGTAAGGCATAGTATTTAATAGCATGGACTTTTGAAGATAGCCTGCCTTGGTTCAGATCCTAGCCCTCCTACTTACTAGTTGTACGACTTTGGCCAAGTATACCTAATTACTCTGTGCTTCAATCTTCCCATTTATAAATGGAGATAATAACAGAACCTCACTCATATGGTTGTTATGAAGATGAAATGAGTTAATATACTTAAAATGTTCAGAATAATGTCTGGCACATATTAAACACTACATAAGTATTTGCTGTAATTATTATTAGACATTTTATATTAGTAGGTTATTGTCTTTATTTAGTCATGATATTTACCCTCAAACATGAACTAAGTAGTACAAGAAGTGACTATTAGTGTATTACTTTCCTGTGGCTGCCATAACAAATTACCACAAATTTGGTGGCTTAAAACAACGGAAATTTATTCTCTCATAATTCTAGAGGCCAGAAATTTAACATCAGTTTTACAGGATGGAAATCAAGGTATTGGCAGGGATTCCTTCCCTCCAGAGGCCCTAGGGGAGAATCTGTTCCCTGTCTCTTCTAGCTCCTGGTGATTGCCAGCAATCTTTTGCTTTTGGCCACAACACTCCAACTCTCTGCCTTTATGGTCACATTGCCTCCTCTTCTGTGTGTGTGTCAACCTCCCTGTATCTCTCTTATGAGGATACTTGTGACTAGATTTAGGGCCACCCAGATAATCCAGGATAATCTCTCCATGTCAAGATCCTTAATTTAATAACATCTGCAAAGACCCTTTTTCCTGATAAGGTAACATTGACAGGTTCCAGCGATTAGGACCTGCTATCTTTGAGGTTCCAGGGATTAGGAACTGCTATCTTAATACACTCATCACTAGGAATAGAGACATCCAGTGTAGAAATCACAACATAAACTTTTTTTTTTAAAATGGGTTTTTAGCTTTTTCTACCACAAACCTGTTAGTACATGCAACCATATTTCAAGGTACAATCCATTCACCAGGAGGTATATCCCCAAACTGTAAGCATAGCATCCACAATGAACTAAAACATCCTAATATGCAAACTCAAATCTAAAAAATTATGACAAACATCACAAACTTGGTAGTAGTGGGGGTATTCCTAGAAACTGACTTTTCCATGAGACAAATAAATTGTTTCATTTAATTCTATAATTCTTTGATAGTAATATTATTATTATCCCCATTACACACAAGACTGGAGCCCAGAGAGGGTGAAGATTTGAAGAAGGTATGAAGGTCACAGTTAATAATTGGTAGAGGCAGTCTGGCTCCAATGCCCATGCTGTTAACCATTATACCCTGTACCCTACACCCATTACACCCTACTGCCTCTCTACAGGCCAATGAAAGGTACCATGCACAGTACTAAACTCCAATACATTAAAGTATAAAATGGCTTGAATAATATCATTTTTTCCCAAACAAATACAAGTCTTGTTTGTAACTAAAAACATAATAAAATTGAGAAGAAAAGGAAATGCTGAATGGTAGGCATTCACATGGGACAGTGTTCCACATTTCAATCAAAATGCATTTCACAGTCAATATTTTAGACCACAAACAATCCATCATTTACAGCTAAAATAAGAAGGGTCTCTTGTGATGTTAGTCGTTAAAGAGATGGATTTTTCCCTCATGAGTGCTACACCTACAATTTAGATGACAGTATTACCAGATAAACATCTATCCTGGGGCGTGGCTTTATAGTTCAATCAGGTTTTTTTCAGGAGCTACTACCTAAGAATAGAAATATGGCGCAAGATATACTTATACTTATGATTTTTCTAAAGAAACAGAATTTTTTAAAGTATTAAATACTTGTCTAAGCCCATATCACCCTATATTCAAAAGATTTAGAGCAAATTTTAAAGAATATCCACTAGGTGTAATGCAGTACCTTCAAATTGTTATCAATCTCTTATAATCATATTCCTTCTTGAACAATGGACCATTTAGAAAGTTCTGAACAAATATTTGTTGAATTAATTTCAGAGGTGGAATTCAGAGAAGATCTACATTTACATACGTTTCCTCAGAAAGAGCATGTGCCTTATGATAGCCAATATTTGCCCTAGAGAACTCTACTACTCAGTCCCTCTTCAAGAAGAACTTATTCTTTATGTTTCTTGAAAAGTCTAAATCCACTTTTAACTATACCCATGATTTCTACATCTTTTTATTCTCCCAATCAGAAAGAGAACAGGAAAAGATCAGGTTACATTGCTTCCTCCGGCCTATATAAATTCCTGTGAGGGTCTCTCTTCTGTCAGGAAAAGTTTCCTTGGCAACCATATTTATACACTCAATTCCTTCTCCTCCTTTGAGTCACCGGTTGGTATAAAAATGAATTTGAACTGAACTGCTGAAGTTTATAAGTTAATGTCTAATGGATTCAAAAAATTTTAGCCACTGGTTTCTGCCCAAAACTGCTTCTCAAAGGGCCTGTCCATCTTCTTTAGAAATTTGAATGTAATTCTCTTCAGTTCAAATATTTTTAAACACATTTAATGGTATGCTGGATGTTGCTGGCTATAGGTAAAGAAAAGAATATTCTCCTAAGGGCACCTGGCCAATATCATTCATTAGGAAGATCAAGAGGTTGCCAACTCTAAGTAAGCAAGGGGTCTAATTCATAAAGATCAGCTATGACAAGGAACCAGAAGAAAAGAGTCAAGGACCAAGAAAAAAGTCTGGGTCACCTGAAATGATAAACTCAAACCAAAGATTCTGTGTAATCAGAGATCATGACCTGGATAACAGGATTGGAATTTCATTAATTCATTCACCAAATATTTACTAAGCATCTGCCAGTGCTTAGTGCTGGGAATATAGCAGTGAATAAACCAGACACAGACCCTGTTTTCATAAAGTTTACAGTCAAATATTTGAACAATGAACCAATGTTGACTTTGCTATTGAACCAATTTATCTTTTGGGCAAGGGCTCATTATATGATTTCCTACAAAGGCCAGACTGGTTTCAGAGTATGCATGGAGCAGAGACCTAAAGATAGAGAAAAGTTCAAGAAGTCCTCAATGGAGTAGAATTGGCAAGCCAAGTCAAATGGTCTTTGTCATACATAATCATTTCTTTATATTTTAATCTTCAATACCAATAGTACAAGAACCTCTAAATGAGGAGATGAAGAAGAGTATGTTTCTCCCAGGGCACAAGACTAGGTACTTACAGTATACCTAAGTTTTCAAAATAGAGTAAAAGTAAATAAAGGTACCTAAGCTCATTCAACAACCATTTATTTAACATCCACTATGGTCAAGGGATGGTTTTAGGAATTGTGGATATAGATATGAAAAAGGCATCGTCCCTAGCAATTACAACAATTAGGTAAGTTTTACAATAGAGACAAAGAAAGACCAGAGAGGAAGGATACTAATTCAATAAAGGCAAGCTAGAAAATGCTTGAGAGATTATGCTTGAATTGAGTCTTAAAAGATCAAGAAGTTTGTTGTTTTAAGCTGATAAATTTTGGGGTAATTTGTCACATAGCAATAGATAACTAGGACAGTGCTTTATGGAGACTGTACCAATAGCACAAATAGGAGACCATGGAGAACACCTGGTCATCTAAACTTTGTTTCATGAAATATAACAAAGGTTATACCCTAAATCTGTTCATATTTTTAATCTCACATATTTTTAGGCTCACCTGGTCCATGTGGGGAGCAGAAAATGAGAACAAGCACTCTGAATGGGGATAAGATAAGTAATGGGAGAAGGGAACACAATCTCAGTCTTGTATAATATCCTCCACAAAAGAATCCAGGTTGGCTAGTGTTAGAATTTAGTCAATGGTCAACTAGTGTCAATACTTGGTCACTACCTGGTCAAATGATTACTCAGAGATACCACGAGAGGGGGGAGCAAGAGAGTGGTTGTAGCAGTTGGATATTGTTTATGAATTCCAAAGATAGATATTGGATTATGTTTGTAAACTGGTCTATACCTAGGCGTGATTAAATTATGATTAAGGCTTTGATTGGGCCACATCAGTAGGACGTTGAGTCCCTGCCCACCAAGGGGGCAGGGACTCACAGAGAAAACTACACGACAGAGAGTTGGAGTTTTGATGCAGAGCCTGGGGAAGTAAAGACATAGAGGAGGAGGACACAAGGGAGTTTTGAGCTGGAGCCCAGGAAGTAAGCACACAGAGGAGCAGAGAAGATGAGCCTGGAGAGAATTGAGCCCCAGGGAGAGAGAAAGAGCCAATTGCCTGAGAGTTTACAGCTGGCCTTGTGAAGAGAGCAGGGCAGCTCAGCCGGGAGAGAAACAAGCCCCAGGAAGAGAGGAACCCAGGAAGCCTGAACTCTTGGCAGACATTGGCAGCCATCTTGCTCCAACACATGGCAACAGACTGGTGAAAGAAGTAACTTATGCTTTATGGCCTGATAACTGTAAGCTTCTACCCCAAATAAATACACTTTGTAAAACCCAACAGAGTTCTGGTATTTTGCATCAGCACCCCTTTGGCTGACTAATACAGTGGTAAAAGTTGTTTTGAAAGAGTAGTGATCATGAAACTAGAAAAATTTGTTGTCAAATCCAGATACTGACCATAAAGCCAAAATTGAAAGACAATATAAAAAAGGCCAGAAGGTGGGTAGATAAAGGAATAGAGTAGGCAACAAAGGCAAGAGTTGAACATGAGCATTCAAGACAAGTGTGCTAGACAGGGCCCAAAGCTGCTGGGTAGTACAGCACCCAGCCTGATTAACAAGGCACCAGATGAGGGCAAACAAGTTGTATTATACCTGTTTAACCCCAATATGTTTCAGTAGGTTAAAAATTGGTCTCCAAAGCTTCCTACCAGCAAATGGGTATATCTGACCACAATAGGAACATAAATTAACTCATTTCTTCTTTCAGGTGGGAGGGACAGCAGCATCAGGACTCTAACTCTCTCCAATAATACCCTAAATGATGGGTAAGTTTCTAGAAGTCATTCTGAATAAATAATCCCTTGCCTCTTTATTCTCTATCCTTTTCACACTGGCTGTGTATCTACTTGAAGCTTAAAATGTCCCACTTTTGCCTTTCATACCACTGGACCCACGGAGTCCAAAAGGAGAGGACCACAGGAAAATATGACTGTGTACTACACAGTAAGGACTTTAGGCTATGCAACCAAAACAAAGGATACAGCACAAAATGGTTTTGCAGTTTCAGGAGGTAGTTTCAATACTTTCAGGCAGGATGGGCTACATAATTTTTGGGGCCCAATGTAAAATGAAATCAAGGAGGCCCTTGTTAAAAATTACTAAGAATTTCAAGATGCTCACAACAGAGCATTAAGCCAAACATGGGGTCCTTCTAAGCACAGGGCCCTGGGAGAGTGCACAGGCCGCATACCCAGGAAGCCAGTCCTGCCTCAGAGGCAGCAGAGCAAGGTCCTTTGGAAGAGCTTTAGAGCTATGTGACCTTAGGCAATTTTCTTAGTCCCTCCATGCTTTTAAGAGGTTGCATGGTTATACAGTGAGGATTACATGGGATAATGAATAGAATATATACAGAGTGCTTAGCATAGTGCCTAGCAGGTATTAAGTGCTCTATTAATGGTAGCTATTATTACTATTATTCAATGAAATATACAGGTAATTATGGAAACAGTAAGTTTATGAAATGAATTGCTGAACTGCTATTAAGGATATGAGAAAGAGAATGATACTTTAAGGCAACTGAAATAGTGAAGCAGATAGGGAAGATTACATCTTTTGCTTGACGCTACTGCCTTCTCTACTTTCCTGCTTCTTTTCTTCATTTCATTGCCAAACACACAAAGGGTGATCAACATGCTGTCTCCATTTCTTACCAGCTTCTCCTACCACAATCTTCTCTAATAGTGGCTTTAACTATCCCAAGGCCACCCCCTCTAAACCAAAGCCATTATTTTCAAAAAGTAACTAATAACCTATTTATTAAATATAATGGGTGTTTCCCACTCACTCTGTACAGTTTCACACTGCTTACCAATTCCTCCAGCTTGACACCTCTCTTTTCTTGACTCCTGATACTACACTCCCATGGCTAACAGCATACCTAGTTGGCCTTGCATCTCTCAGGTATGAGACAAATGGTGGTGAATGGAATGCACGTTGGACTAATAAGTTAAATGGTTCTTTTGCTTCTCTGTTATCCTTTATTTTCTACCATACTGACCCCGTTTCTTCTTCCTACCTCCCTAAATGTAGACAATCTATAAGTCTTAGTCATTGGCCCACTATACTTCTATTTCTATGATATCACCACAGGCAATCCCAGCTAATCTTATGGCTTCAATTATTACGTTTTGGTAACACAATTACACCTTCTGTATGTAAGAATTCCTGAATTCTCTCTTTTGAACACTAGCCCCCACTTCCAAATGCTTATGGATGTGTCCACTTAGAAGTCCCAATATCACCTCAAGATATCTAACACTTGGCTTCTCCTCTTCTTCCTCAAACCAGCTTTCCTTCTATCTATTCTATTTCTGCTAGTCCTGTCACTTAGGTTCAAGGCCATATTTGACTAATCTCTTGTCCTCCACATACAATCATTCACAATGTCCTGCTCATTTTTTCTTCATAATACTTATTGAACCCTTATCTTCACTGCCATCATCCTAATTCAATTCCTTATCCCCAGACTATCTCAAATAACCTATGAACTGGCTATACAGTTCCCATTCTTTTCCCTACTAAAGTTTATTCTCCACATTGCTGTTGAGAATTTTCTTAAAATACTACTTTCATTATCTCACGCTTCCCTAACTAAACATCTTCAGACCTTCCATAATCTACAGGATAAAATCCTAACTCCTTAGTTCAGCATTCAACACCTGCTACCATCTGGCCTCAATCAACCTTTCCAATCTTACAACTTCTCTACTAAACTTTCTGATCTTGCCAGATGGGTCAACTTCATCAATTGATGCCTGAAAACTTCCTTCCATATTCCAGCACTGTTTTAAGAACATTGTTTTTCCTGTCTGGAAATCCCTTCTCTCTACACAACAAAATTCACCATGTCTCTGAAAAAAGCCTTCCCTAACAATCAGAGTCTGTAATGATCTTCTCCTTCTCTCAACTCTTATGATGACACATATTTTAGTACTTCAAAAATTTACTGAATTACTGCTTTACATTTGTGATTTCATTTAATCCTCACACCAACTATATGAGCTAGGTGATATTACTACAGATGAAGAAACTGAAGTCCAATAACTTGCCCAAAGTCACATAACAAGTAATTGGTGGAAGTGGGATCTGAATAATTGTTTAGCTGAGAATAACGCCCATGTTACACCACTTCTCTCATTTTCCTGTCTCTTCTACAGCACCTAGCATTGTGTTTGCACACAAGCTGATGTTCAGTAAATATGCTGATTGAGAAGATTGCTTAAATACCACCCATGATTCTCTAGCACTTACAGAATTATCAGTCTTCTTAGCAATGCACATTAGGTATATCACCCCAGGGTCACCTTCTTTACATGGCTTGATCTGTAATATAGTTAAAAACAGGATTTCCAAAAACTCACTATCATCTGTGTTTTTTTTTATTTTTTTTTAAAGATTTTATTTATTTTATTTTATTTATCCCCGCCTCCCTTGCTGCTTGTGCAGCTGTGTCCATTCGCTGTGCCGCATCAGCCCACGGCACCGTGCAAGCCGGCCTGCCCTCACAAGAAGGTGCTGGGAAGCGAACCCGGGGCCTCTCATATGGTAAACGGGTGCTCTATCCATTGCGCCACACCCGCTTCCTGCCGTGAGGTTGCTGCATCAGCACCGCTCCCGGGCCTTCCATATGGTAAACGGGGGCTCTATCCACTGAGCCACACCCGCTTCCCTGTCATCTGTTTTAAAAATCAAACCAAAATAAATTTTGGTTTAAGCAAAGCTAAAAGGCCTTTATCTGATTCAAACATTAGGTGAATTTTGGGTCCACTTTGTTACTTCTGGGCCCATTCTTGCTGTTTCCAAATGATGAAGGAGTAAAAATAAGCTGGCTAGTTGATGGCTTATGAGGTAAAAGGGACTATAGTTCTAGGTGCAGTGGCAGCAGAACAATATTTTTTCTGCTTGGTAGCCAAGATCTCAGTAAAGGAAGCCCAATAAAAGTGAATCATGGGTAGAAATTGGGATCAAGAGAAGATGATGGAGGGAGAGATAAAAGAATGGAGGAGGCACTGCAAATAGCCTATTAAGATGGCACTGTCCTTTTCTGCATAGTTGCTTGAAAATTTTAGATCTGCATTAACAGTGGGCTCCATCATTTTTGGATGATTCACGGCCTTAGTTCTGGACTGCCTATCCTGACCCATATCATAGTCCAAATCTTCTCTTGCTTCAGATATTTCCAGCTTCTGATCTTATTACTCATTTCCTAAGGTCTCACAGATTAGGTATTTAGTATTGTTTCCCTAGTTATGACCCATATTTTCCTCCTTTTGTACAGTTTAGGTTTGCTCTCTCACGATGCTGCCTCTAGCTGCCTTTGGCAAACATTACGCAGAGTTTCAGGACCTTGGAGCCACTGTAAATGATCCCCTTTCCACCTCCATATGTTAGACCCTTACTTGGAAAGATATGGCTCACAAAGGAACGAGGCTCAGAAAAACTGATGAGCGGGAAAAGCAGGGAAGAAGAACAGTAAGAAGGAAAATATCACTGGAAAATTGTGGTGGGAACTAGAAATTTTAGGTTACCTTTGGGAAGTTACATTATTGAGAAAGGAAAAAAGCTATGGTTGCAATGTAAGGCCATTCCCTAGACATACAATACTCTTTTTACCATTTCCTCTGCTTTGGCTGCCTTTCCTGTCCTTCCCAGTCTTCTCTACAAGGCAAACTCCTACTTATCCTTCAAGACCTTGTTTAAGTGTGTTCTTTTCTTCTCTGGAAGCCTTCCTTGATCCTCTCAGATAGCTAACTGCTCCCTCTTCTGTGCTTCCAAGGTCTTTATATATGCATCTATTATAGCTATTAACACTTTTACTGGTAATTTTATTCCTCTCTCCCCCACTACTTCTTTGAGATAAGGACTAATTATCTTATTCATCTTTCCATTCCCAAGACATAGCAGAGTAGCTGGCATATAACAAGTGTCTGCTGTTGTATAATAAAGGGCATCAAAACCAACATGGAGGTGCAATTTGCACTTCACTTTGCAAAAATCAAATTGGCTCCTGGTACTTTTCATGTGTAGCCATGTTGTTCCTTGATGTAGAAGAAATGACTTTAGTCCCATAAAGGAAATTCTATTGATGTTCCTGGCACATTAGCCAGTTTGTTTTTCATCTTTACTGGTGACAGGAAACATTTTTCCCCCCACACTTGCAAGAAAATCCCAGGGCAAGCTTAATATTGGTGGCACATCTCTCATCCTACCATTTCTATTGTAATGAAAGCTCAATTACACAGTAAAACCAAAGCTGCCACCAGTCTTAGTGGATTGGGAGGAGAGAGGGCTGGATAATTAAGAGAGACGCTTCTCTAGCGACACAGGACGGGGGTGGGGTGGGGAGCTTATTAAAAAATTGTCAGAAACTCACGCAAAACAGCCACTTCCTCTGTACATGACAGACCAGATTCAGGTGTCCAGCAGTGACCTTTTTCCATAAGTGTCAGGTCAACACCCAGCACAGAAAACAAGAGGCTTGTGCCTCGCTTGGGCATTCCTCCTTCCCAAACCTGGCAAATCTTGGGGCCTGCTTTTCCTTTAGGGGATCGTCCTCTCCTCCCAGCACGGGCAATCTCCAGTTCCCTCTGCTGGCGTCCCCAAGGCACCAATCTTGCCTTCGGCCCAGAGGGGGCCCCAGCTTGACTCCGGGTCAAAAGTGCCGGCGACTGGCCTGACAGGACGCGACTGACGACCGACGCCGAGGTCAGGCCCAGGTCCGACCCCCGCGTCTCCCCGCACTCTGCGGGGCGCACGAGGGAGAAGCAGGCCCCTCAAGACCACTGGCTGCTGAGGCGCGGGCCCCTACGCGGGACGCGGCCGGTCGGGAGAGACCGCGCGAGTGTCCGTACTTCTGCCAGTCCCCAGCCCCAGAGCTTCCCGGCACCCCTCGCCGCGGCTGGGTCCCGGCCCGGGTGCGCCGCGGCTAGTCGGCCCGCCGGCTGGGACTGCTCGCTTCGCGCGCGGGCCCCACGCCTCGGATCCCGGAGGCCGCCCGCCGCCTGCCTGCCAGTGCCCACGGCAGTGCCCCGCCCCACGCGGCCCGGCCGTGACAGCTGGGTGCCCAAAGGGTTAAGCCGGCAGCGCCGCGGCCCGCGTCCCCTGCGCGCTGCCCGCCCGCCGCGAGCCGGCCCCAGCGCGCACGCGCCCGCCCGTTACCTGCGGTCGCGTTCGCGCTCCTCCTCCACCTGGCCGCTCTTTCCCGGGGGCCGCCCCTCAGCCCGCCCCCTTCGGCTCGGCGCCGCGTACCCAGCTGGCTACTCGGACGCGGCCGGGGGAGGAGGGGCGTGGGGTGATTACCATGTATTAGCATACCAGCGCGCATCACGTGGCCGCTCTAGCCAATGGTCACTCTGGAAAGGCGGGGATTGGGGTGAACACGCCTCGGTGCTGCTCCGGGCCTGAACCGGTAGCCATGGCAACGGCAGGCAGGGCGGGGGAGTGGGGAGGCACTGGAGCCCGGTGGCCCCCGGAGAGCATCTCCCCTACCTGAGTTCCGCGTGGCGGGGCCGCGTACTTTTTCCACCCCGCTGATGGAGAGGCTCAGCCAGATTTACATTCGGCAAACATTTATTGAGACTTTACCACGTGACTAACACTCTTCTGGAGAATACGATTCTCGGGGTAACTCGGTGATGTCTGTGCTATTAACCCCCCTTGAGAAGGGAACACCGAGACTCAGAGAGGTTAGGTCATTCGCCCAAAGTCACACAGACACAGTAAATGGCCAAAATGGGGGATCTGAGTTCATTTCCGACTTCAGGCTCAAGACTCTCGCGGGTTGCTTTCTCCAGCAGGGGTCTCCCAGCACCTCGTCACAATTCCAGATATACTAAGCAGCTGAGAAAATCCTTACATATAATTGGTCCAGTGCTTTACTGTTTCCTTACAATGACCTTTGAGGGCAGAAGGCAGAATAGCTGAGGAGAAATGAGGCCGAGAGAAGTGATGACGCCTGACCTGGGACAAACAGCTATTAGGAGCTTGTGCTTAAATCCTAAGATTTACATTCAAGTTCACTACTTTCTAAATTTTTTTTTTTTTTTAGGTACTGGGATCGAACCCAGGACCTGGTACATGGGAAGCAGGCGCTCAACCACTTGAGCTATATCTGCTCTTCATAAACCTTTTTTTTAAAAAAAGATTTATTTATTTATCCCCCCCTTGCTGTGTCCATTTGCTGTGTTGTGTGTCTTCTCTGTGTGTGCTTATCTTCCCCTTGCTGTGAGGTCCCACTGCATCAGCCCCTCGGACTGCCGGCCTGCCCCGGGGAAGCGAACCGGGGGCCTTACACATGGTATACAGGGGCTCTATCGGTTGAGCCACACCCGCTTCCCGTTGTGAAGGCTTGCTGCATCAGCCCACTAGGCTGTGAGGGCTTGCTGCATCAGCCCACTAGGCTGTGCGGGCTGGCCTGCCCTCACAAGGGGGCCCCGGGAAGCGAACCCGGGGCCTCACCATATGGTAAACGGGGGCTCTATCGACTGAGCCACTCCTGCTTCCCCTTCATAAACCTTTAAATTCAATCTTTTCAACACAGTAGGTATTGCTATGACCATTTTACAGATAAAGAGACAGGCTTTGGGAAATTAAGCAAACTGCCCAACGTTACACAGTTAGTAAGTAGCAAATTTGGGGTTCAAATCCAGATTCCAAAGACAGTCTCATTGTATCAGGTTCATTTTAACGTAGGCTTGGACTTCAGATCCCTTCTCTAATAGAACGTCTTCTCTCAAGATGTGACAGTGTTATTTCTTAATTCTACAGCAATATATCTCATGACATGTGTCAAGGTCACAGGGGCTTAATATTAAAAGAAAAGAAAATCACGGGCCCTCCAGAATTCTCTGCTTCTCCAGCTTTACCCTTGGGGTATTATAGTTCATAAAGGTGGAGTAGTTTACAAGCATAAACATTTGCATAGAGACTTTCCTTCTGCTCTTTCCTTTAGTTTAGCTCAGTGGCTCTCTAATTTTAATGTACATATGAATTACCAAGAAGGCTATGTATACCTCAAAGCAAATATGCTAAACTTTTTGGGTATTTTAAGGGATTATCAAAGGTAATTTTGAATATATGTAAATTTCACCTTCCTAAACTGTGACTGTTTAGTGCTTCAGAGCACAAACTTGGAACCAGGCCTACCAGGGTTAAAATCCTGACTTGGACATTCACTAGTTGTGTGGCCTTGGGCAAGTTATTTAACCTCTCTGTGCCTCCACTTTTTCGTTTGTAAAATAGGATAGGAATGCTGGGAGAATTAAATGAATTAATGCATAGAAAGTATTTAGCACAGACTGTGGCCCAGAGGTAAACCCTCCTTAATTGTTAGCTATTGTCATTTCTGTTATTATCCTAGGAGCTTTCCCAGAAACAGACAACCCCCAAGTACAGAATCTCTTAAGGTTTTCTAGCTGGCTTTGGAATTCTGAATCTGCCTCCATCCCTCCCTGGTGGCATATTAAACAGCCAGTTGTGCTGGTGAAGGCTTGTTGTCTCTCCAAATGACATTCTCTCTTCTTGAGATCATAAATAATTCCTAGACTCAAAGGAGCTGGTTTCCCCTACACATCTCCTAGCACCAAATTACCGGAGTGGCTCCTTGTAGAAGGCGATCTCGACAAACAGCAGAGCCATAACTCAGGCTCCTTGAAACACTTTTACGAGGGCCTTAATGAGGGAGAGGAGCTGTCTTCAGGAACTCATCCCATCCTTCCTGGCCACAGGAAATGAGCTCTTTGTGCTCAAAGGGTTTCCAAAGCTGAGGAGCAAAGAGTTTTCAGGAAGTGGGCCAGGGATGAGAAGCTGTTAATTCAGAGAATCACAGGGGTAAACAGCTCCCACTTCATCCTGCCATTCATCCTTATAGGGTCAAATTACTCATGGTCTTATTGTAGCAATGGCATCTAAGGGTGGCTTGCAGGGGAGAGAGTAATTCTCCCTACCTGCACACTTCAACAGCCAACTTTCCCCCAAATACCCCCAAAAGGTATAGTAGTATAGACTAGTGATTAAGAGTATTGTTTCCGGAGCCAGAGAAGCAGGTGTAAATGTGTAAACGCTGTTTTCATTACTCACTATCTGTGTGACCTCTGGAAAGTTGCTTAACCTCTCTGTGCCTCCATTTCCCTATTTGTAAAATAGGGAAATAGCAGTGCCCACCTCACAGGGCTTAGAACACCCTGTGGTGAGCACCGGAGATGTATTTGCTAATTAAACAAGACATACAAGTTCAGTATAAACCATATACTTTCTATAGCGGTAACCACAACCTCAAGACAAGTGTCCTAGGCCCCCTCCCAACTAGACTGCTGCCCTAAACTCTTCTGACTTGCACATAAACTTTGCCTAGGAATAGGAAGAACATGTGCTTGGGAGCTCTAGTTTGAATCCTGGCTCTGCCACATTCCTTGCTGTGTGAACTTGGACAAATTAGTTTACCTCCTTGAGCCACATTTCCTAATTTGTAAAACGTGACTAACTTCCTCCTGGAGCTGTTCTGGGGATTTCATCAGACGTGCCTGCAAGGAGTGATGAGGGCCTAAACTGGACAGTGGTCCTGTTTAATCATGATCCCTGTGCTCCTTTGCTGAGTTGTTTCCAGTGAACATCTTTGCTCCCCAATAATTAAAAAAAAAACAACTTACATTTATTGAGCACTTACACTGACCCTGTGCTATATATACATCATCTTATTTAATCCTCACAATACGCCTAAGGCTGAAAGAGATTAAGGTACTTGTCCAAGATTGCAAAGGAAATCAGTGGCGGAGCCAGGAGTCAAGGCCAGGACTGTTGGATTCCAAAGTCCATGCGACCACCCCACCATGCTACAGGCCCCCAACTCCAGACTGGTCATAGAATTCAGGGACTGTGTGTCATGTTTCTTTAGCATTCCTTCCCCGTACACACAGACACACACACACACCAGCAGCACCCAGCACAGTAAGTGCTCCCTACATATTTACTGAATGAGTGAAACTAAATGACTATGGCATCCTCTCATAGTGATGAAAACCCCTTTTTTCTTGGCTGTCCCTGGTGCAGCAGAAAAGCAGCTGGCAACCCTCCTCCCCACCCCTCAGCATTCTCTTCCTGCTAAATAATCATATGGGAGAGACTCTCTCCTTCCCCCACGAGGGAATCAGGCTTCTTAGTTTCAGATATCCACAATAGCGATGAGTCATCTTTGGTGCACATTTGGAGAGATGTCAGGGCCACTGGAGCTTTTAAGGGCTCTTTAACATGCATCAGTGGAGTGATTTCCAAATAATGGCTTTGGATAGGTTTGAGGTCAAAGAGTGTGCAGAGAAGATAGAAAATAATGGAAGGGATGAAGAAAAGGGGAGGTGGTCCATGAGGGGCAGATCACACTGACAAAATGGAGTATGGCCCAGGATCCCTTAGGAGCGGGACCAACTTTTCTTTCTTAGTCCATCCCATTTTTATCCAAAGATGTCTCAGTTCATAGCTTCACAATATCAGAGCTGGAAGTGACTTCAGAGATTCATCCATTCATTCAACAAGCATTTATCAAACACCTATTATGTGTCGGGCACTGGGGAACTGGGCAATCAGAGAGAAAAGACATGGTCTGAGGAAACTGAGGCCCAGAGAGGGGATATGAGCTGATTAAAATCATACATCAAGTTAGCGTACAGCCAGAACAGGGTATCCTGAGCCCTTTTGATGTCTACTAGGAAGGCTTCTCACCCCCAGACCTGAACCTCCAGCAAACAGACAGATCAAAGTTGTGTTTTTTCACTTAAAAAAATTTTTTTTTTCAATTTTTAGGAGGTACCAGGGATTGAACCCAGGACTTTGTACATGGGAAGCAGGCACTCAACCACTGAGCTACACCTGCTCCCTTAAAGTTTTTTAAAGATCCATGTATTTTGAGGCTCATAATCAACTTCCTCAAACTTCCTTAGTCAGGTTGGGTCAGTATTTCAGGGACTTTGGAGCCTAGGACAAAGCTAGAACCATTCTCTTCCTGAAAGTGCAATCCTGTAGCATTTCTTCTTGGCCCAATTGCCTAAAATTTGAAGCATCATCTTCTCTGGATGCAACAGTGGAATTGGGAATAAAAGAATTCTTTGGGGGCAGAGAGAACGTCTTGTTCAGCCTTTTTTTTTTTTTTTCCCTCACTGCTAACACAAACTATCATGGAATAGGTCTTCAATAACCATTTTTTCTACGAATGAAAGAACGTTGCTCCAGTTAGTACCAAGGGATTTTTATTTTCTCACTGTTTCTACATCTCACGCTCAGTGACAATGCAGAGTTGGTTTAAGATACCTGAATTCCACCCTGAAAGTCACAGTTCTTTTTGACATGAATAGTCCACTTGTCACTACATCCTTAGAAGAGATGGTGTCTTGATCCCAATATTGGTGGCCAATACGAATATTATCCTGGCTCAAGCTGTCATGATGTGAGATATCAGCCTGGAGTGGTGAGGCTGAAAACTGGAGCAAGCTGGGGTCAGAGATGGGGTCAACTCAGCAGGAGTTGTGAGATCAGAGCAGGGGTGAGAAGGAGGTCAGATGAAAGATCAAAGTCCAGGAACTAGGGCAGGTAAACAGTCAATCTAGACTCTCCTAAGGATGGTGGCCTGTAGGCTGGAGCCCCTTGAGAAAATCTTTCACAGGCAGGTTCTCTGAGCAGGCCTTCTGCTTCCAAGTCCCCAGAGGGGTCTTTGTAATTGATCTGGGTTTAAGTTCCCTCCTCAAAAAGAGGATACAATCAGTCACAGGCCTTATGTTCATATCACCAGATAACCTTTAAAATTCTGAAAACAGCCTTGTTTGTTCTAGCCACGCGGCCCCAGGCTTACTGCTAACTTTTAGAAACACAGTTTTTGGCCTAATTCTGGCTGTGCATCAGAATCACCTGCAGAAGTTGTTCAAATACAGATTCCCTGGTTCTACACCCAGAGATTCTGATTCTCCAGGTCTGGGGTGGGCTTGAGGGTATCTTGGGTGGCAGTAGAGTGCAGTGGTTAAATGCAGAGTTTCTAGAGTCAGGCTGCTTGGATTTGTAATGGTTCTGTTGCTAGCTGGGTGAACTTGAGTGAATTTCCTAATCTTTCTGTGTCTCAGTTTCTTGTTTATAAAAGGGAGTAATAATGTTCAGCTCATTAGTTTGATGTGGTGATTTATTACATACAAAGTCTCAGACTACGAAGTTCTTAAATCTTACCTGCTGTTAGTAACTTGTTTTCAAACCGAGTCCTACAAGTGATTTAGAAGCACAGTTCATTTCACTCACTCATTCATTCATTCATTCATTCATTCAATAATTACTGAGTATGCCTATCTGCCAGGACCCATGCTAGACTCCCCCTTATGGAGAAGCTCTGCTCCACTTGTTACCTTCAGTTCTCTGAATCCTCATGGATTCTGAGGCTCCAGGCATCACTCTGGGGTCCCTCCATTTCATAACATACGCTTAGACGTCATTTGGACTCGGTGTGCCACTTTCCGGCTGTGTGGACAAATCACAGTAGAGGGTATCTTCTGTCTACTGCCTTTCCAGTAATCCTGGTCTACCAATGGCCGTGCTTGGGTTGCACCTATTGGGACAACAGCCATGGGATTCTGCCTTTCACCTCAGGCCACAGATGATTGGTCCAGGGTGAGCACCTGATTCAAGCTGAGCCAATCATATTCCAGCTCCAGGATCCTGGCTTGCAACAGAAGTGTTTCTGCCTGACCCTGCCTGCTCTCTTGAATGAAGACAATATGAACTCAGGAGCTGTTGGCAGTGGACATTTTCAACTGTGCATCCCAAGAAAAAAAAAAGCCAGGTAGTCTGCAGTGAGAAAGAAAAGTAAAGCCAATGCTGGGATTTTGCAGGGCGCTAACTGCCCCGTCCTACCCCAGGGCCCAGCTCCATCCCTACCTTTGGATTCTGTGACACAGTTAAATTCCGCTTGTGTTTAGGTCGCATAAATAGAGGACATCTATTGTTTTTACCTCCAGAAGCTTGACCTCCCAGGCCCAAAATTTCCACTTCTCTGGCACTACTGGAGAGAGAAGCAGATTGAAGGATCCTGGTCTGGAGCCTTGAGAGGAAAATCCCCTTCCACAGTTCCAGAGTCTTCTGCCCCCTCTTTGAATGAAATTTTGGGCCAGAGAACTTGAGGGACACAGAGAGGAGGAAATGGCCCAAGGTTCCTGTAGGTCTTAAAAGCTAATGGGGTGCCCGGTCAGGCCTTGCATGGGTGGGACCTGCTGTTTTAACTTGCCTTAGTTGAGAAAGAATCTCCTGGAGAAGCACAGTCTCTGGACACATCAGTCCCAGTATTGTCCTGTTTCTTCATATTCACAACTCCTCAGACACTGACACTCTTGCCATATGGAGAAGGATTTTCCCCACACCTCTAGAACTGGCTATGAGGACTTGCCTTTCTCTCCAGAATGGGTTTTGGGGAGGGAAGCAGGGAGATGAAGTGTAGCCATCTCAGTCCTAATATTATCTAAGCTTCTGGTGTTTTCCTTACCTCAGGCCTGACTCTGCCAACACATCCTGGAACTGATTTATGTTACCTCCCCCCCAGGATCCCTTTAGATCAACTCCTCGTCAGTTTCTCCATTTTAAAAATAGGGCTGATATTTCACTGGTTTGCTCCAATGTAGCCTTAAATGATTGCTAATTTGGTGAAATATTTTCCTATCAGTTGCTGCTCCAAGTCCCCCACTTTCCCCTGCCACCTCTAGTGTCTCCCCTGGAACCCCCCAGACCTCTGCACCATCCAGCAACCTGGCACAGCAGGAGGCTCCAGGTTACTATTACAGCACTGGCTTGGCATGCTTTCTGATTTGTTTCTGCCCCTGCCTTACTAGTTAGGTATTTTAAATACTTTCCCCTGTTTATGGTTAAAGTTTACAGAAATCAACTATCTTAATTCATTCTTGTATTCATTCATTCAACAAATTTTTATTGAGTGGCAGCTTTGTGCCAGGCACTGAGCTAAGTGTTCAGGACACAATACTGAACAAAACTAACATGGAAGATCCAGAATGGTGCAGAGACAGATGAAAAAATTAGGAAGTAAGTAGATAAATCTACAGTAAACTCTGAGGAGGATTTCAAAGGGAGAGATCAGGGTGCTGTGAAAGAACCATACAGAGAACGACTTTAGATAGGAATTAGCCAAACAAAGAGAGGGTGGTACTGTTCAGGCACTGACTAACAGCATGTATGGAGAACATGGTGATAGATGAGCTTGTTCAAGGTCACTCAGCCAACAGAGACTGGGCCGGGTTCTGGGCCTAGGCCTGTCTGACTCTGTAGTCTCTGCTCTTTCTCATGTCCTGAGCCACCTTTCCTAGATCCTTGAGTGAGGACCTTACTTCTCTTGCAAATCACTGCTGCCATGTCTATACCACAACAACCTACCCTTATAATGCAGGGCATGGCCAGGCCTCAGCCAGAGACCCCCTGCCACCTCAGTGAGTCCATCTTTCACCAAACTGAGCCATCTGATCAAAAGGATTTTAGCAAAGCTGCATAAGGAGAGTCTCCTAAAAACCAAACACTGTGCTAGGGGTGGAGAAAGTGCTTTCACTCCTTAGTTGCCCACAGCTTCAGCGCTTCGAAGGCAGCTTTATGCATGATCCTTATCCAGCTCTTGTAATCATGGGCATAGCCAAATAGCCCAAGTATGGACCAAGTATGGGTCTAGGGTAGGCAAGCAAGAGATAGGAAGAGGTAAGCCACAATATGAATTTGAGCCAAGGAAGAATGCTTGAGCAGAAAGTGAGGAGAGCAATCAGGAGTAAGAGGAGGAGGGAGTAGAGACACCAAGAAAATGTGGTCCAACTATGGCAGAGGCTGCGAATTGCTTCCCAGTATCTATTATCCCCTGTGCTGGCAAATGTTTGACAACTGGCTCTCAAGGGAGGGTGGGTGGGGGTGGGGGAGTCCAGATTTGTAATGTTTGTCAATTTCTGTGGGGTAAATACTCCCAACAAAGCCAATTTCAAATGATGTCGCTGAATGTGGAGTTGGGAAGGTAAGTGTGAAATTGGCTCTTGTAAGTCTATGTGGGCTGGCTCCAGCATACCCCTGAATTATCCCCTTCATTCTTTTACTAATAGGAAGTTCCTCTCTGAGTTTCATCAGGCACACGGCCACCTGATTGAGAATGATGTCTACCAGCTTCCTTATAATTAGATGTGGCCATATGAGTAAGATCTGGCCAAAGGGCTGTGAACAGAAGTGACAAGGGGAACTTCTTTTTCACATCCTTAAAAGGGTTGCTGGTTGCCCCTACTTCCTCTCTTTCCTCCTTTCTATAGTTTGGAAGGTGAGCCTGGTGTAGATGAGGTTAGCACCATAGGGGATAGCATGAGAGGCAAGTTGAAAGGAACCTGGATCTTTGGGCAACCTCAGGGAAGAGTTCTACCTAACAGCCCTGGACTACTCACTTACATTTGCACTGTTTCATGAGAGAGAAATAAATGTGTATCTTATTTAAGCCTTGTATTTTGGAGTTTCTTTATTATGGCAGCTTAGCCTGTAAACTAATACTTGGCCTTGGAGCTACCTGGGATTTGATGTGTTTTATGGATATCCTTAGCACCTTCCTTTTAAGGTGTCCTAAGTGAGTCTCTCTGTTTTATAACCAAAAGATTATTAATCAGTACTTGTTAGTCTATGCTGCAGAAACCACCCCAAAATCTCAATGGATGACAATAGCAAAGGTTTATTTCTCACTCACATTAATGGCAGCTACAAGTCATTTGAGCCTTCCACTCTATGTGTCTTCACATTTGGCACATTCTGGGTCTCAGGCTGAAGGAGTAGCTCCTTTCTCAGTCTCAAAGCAGAAGGAAAAATGCAATGGTCGAGCCTTGCAATGGCTCTAAAACTTCTGCTGGGATGTGGCATATGTTACTTCCATTCACATTCCATTGGCCAAAGAAGGTCAATGGCCTAGGCTGACACCAAGGAGACAGTGAGTTATACTCCTCTCACAAAGAGCCACTGCAAGTCTCAGAGCAATGGGCAGTGATGGGTAATCTTTTTAGTAAGAGACCAGGAAATAGTTGGGAATAATTATGTGATTTACCACACAAGAACCTAAAATGAAAAACATGCATTATGTTTGGGCAGGTGTTACTATTACCCCCATTTTACAGATGAGGAAACCGAGGCTTAGAGAGGATAAGAGCCACACAGTTATGTGGCTTTATACTTGCTCTTAGAAGTGGAAATTTCTAAGAAGTTTGCCACAGTTTTTCTGCTATGGATCAAGTTGTTATTAGTGAAATCTTGTAGATAGTCTAGAGTACCCTCTGCCCCCCTATAGTCTATTTTTGGAAGCTGAGCTCAGGGGTCTGTGAAGGGCTCACTTAAGTTCAGTGTGGTAGAGAGGGGAGGGCCATGAGCTGTGAAATTAGGAGGTATGAAGTGTGGATCACACTTTGCCACTAAATCGTTGTTCAGCCTCAACAAGTCATTTATCCACTCTGGGTCTCAGTCATCTGTATAGTGAAGACTCAGAGCACACAATTAATAAGGTCCTTTTCAGCTGTAAGATGCTACTATCTAATTTCACTCTTACAAGGAGAACTTTGTGAATCCCTCTTAGAAAGCTCTGTTCTTTATTTAAAAAACTATTCTTGAAGGAAACTCTTGATAAACTGCCCATCTCTGTTCATTAATTCATCCGATCATTTACTCGTTCATTCATCAAAAGTTTATAGCATATCCTCTCTGCCATGCTCTGCTCTAGGTCTTGGAGGTACAGAGATAAGTCAGATCAGTCTTTGATTTCCAGGAGTTCACAGAATATTGGAGGAGACAGACAGGGATATAGATAACGGTAAAACCTGTGATGAATTGTCTTAATTACAAAGCAGCATGGTCAGAGCTATAGGAGAGGTATGTGAAAATGCTGTGGCAGATCAGGGAAGAAGCAGCTTCCTCAGCCTGGGTGTCATACCCCTCAGTGAGGGGGAAACTGACTGGGGAGAGGAGCAGGCAGAGGGGTGACGATGATGAGTTCAGGCTGGGGATGGAGGCACACACAGGAAGAGGCATCTAGTCAGGCCGTTGGATACCTCAGTCTGAGGCTGGGGAGAAGTATAGATTCAGGATGTGGATTGGGGGTCATTCACCCCTAGAGGGTCACTGAATTGTGAGAGCATATGAGTTTCCTTCTGTACACTGTCCCTGGGCATTGAGCCAGGAACAGGGCCCTGAACTCCTAGCCAGCCTGACCGCACAGAGTGGCCACACACACCAGTATTCCCCAAGGAGGGTCCTGCAGGGGATTGACAGAAGTTGGGTGCAACAGCATTGCAACTTGGCTCTGAACGGTACAAACATGCAACACCAATTCCGTTTTATGGCCTTGTCTGAAGCCGGAACACGTAGAGAGGGCACCAGGTCATCCCTGGTTTAGCAGAGACATAAATCAGGCAGCACCCTGCTTCCTGAGGCCCCCCAGCCGAGGAAGACAGAGCCTGCTCAGCTCTAACTGGGATCAATTACAGGCCATTCCTCTGCCTCGCTGAGCTCACGTTCACAACTCTTGCAGGCCTGGCCGCATGAGGAACCATGGAGAAGCAGCTCTTAGGTTGTGTCTGTGACAAGATGCAGAGCTCAAACTTGGACAGGGCAAAAGGAGAGAAAGCCTCTTGCCTAAATGAAGAGGGTAATAATAATGATAATGAAAGAAGAATTATCTTCCCTCATTGAATGTGATGGGTCAGATACTATGCCAAGCACTTTACATGCATTATTTCATTTCAACCTCACAATAATCCATCAAGGTAAATATTGCTGCCATTTTACAGATGAGGAAATTGAGGCTAAGTGAGGTTGAGTGACTTAGCCAGCTCCAGAACATCAGTTTTCAGAAGAAACCATCGCCTTGATGATGACTTGATTTGGACTTCTCCTAGCCTCAAAACCGTAAGCCAATAAATTTCCATTGTTTAAGCCATCCCATTTCATGGTATTTGCATTAGTAATGAGGAAATTAAAACAATAGCCCAGGGAAAGGTGCTGTGTTTTAGAGAAAATTGTGGATGTTATGAAAAGCCAAGAGCAGAGGCTGGAACTGGGAAGTGACCCTGGATCCAAGGTGGTTGCAGGTCCTCAGCAGACAGGATGCATAGTTCTCACTGATGCACTCTGCCTGCATGGCACCTACCTGCTTTTTTCCTACCTGCTGGCCTCCTCTTATTCTTAGTTGGATTTTTCTAGCACTTTGGTTTGCATGTGGCACATTGCAGTCTCACTGGCTCCCTCTACATTGTCTTTTTTTTTTTTTTTT
>JAQZBX010030621.1:0-26716 GCA_029593785.1 Cabassous unicinctus | reverse complement strand
CCCCACATGACACACACATGCCCCACATGACACACGCACACCACACAACACATGCATGCCCCACATGACATGTAGAAAGCACAGGTTGTGGTGCTAACTAGAGCTAGCAGGTGGATTGTGTAGACAGCACAGTTTTGTCTACAGACCTCAGTTTGTGGTGCTGACTAGAGCCAGCAGGTGGACCCTTGTACAGAGCAGAGGTTGTGGTGCAGACTAGAACCAGTATGTGGACCGTGTACTGACCACAGGTTGTGGTGCTGACTAGAGCCAACAGGTGGACCACAGGATGTGGTCCTGACTAGAACCAGCAGGTGGACCATGAACAGACCACAGGTTGTGGTGCTGACTAGAACCAGTAGATGTATGGTGTACAGATCACAAGTTGTGGTGTTGAATAGAGCCAGCATGTGTAACATGTACAGAGCACAAGTTATGGTGCTGACTAGAACCAGTAGGTGGAATGTGTAATAGCCACAGGTTGTGGTGCTGACTAGAACCAGTAGGTGAACTGGGTACTGACCACCGGTTGTGGTGCTGACTAGAACCAGCAGGTGGGCCCATGTATAGACCACAGGTTGTCATGCTGACCAGAGATGGGAGGTAAACCGTGTATAGACCACATGTTTTGGGGCTGACTAGAAAAAGCAGATGGACACTATACTGACCACAGTTGGTTGTGCTGACAAGATCCAGGGGGTGGATCCATTAACTGAACTTGGTTGTTGTGCTGATAGAGCCATCAGGTGGACCACGTTCAAAACACAGATTGTGGTGCTGACTAGAGCCAGCCGGTGGACCATGAAAGAACACAGGTTGTGTTTCTGACTAGAGCTGACTGGTGGACCTGTGTATGGACCACAAGTTGTGGTGCTGCCTAGTACCAGTAGGTGGACAGTGTACTGACCAGAGGTTGTGGTGCTGACATGAAATAGCAGGTGGACCTGTGTACATATCACAGGTTATGTTGCTGACTAGAGCCAACAGGGTGACTGTGTACAGACCACAGTTTGGGGTGCTGACTAGAACCAGTAGGTGGACCATGTACACCACACAGGTTGTGGTGCTGACTAGAGGCTGCAGGTGCACCATGTATAGACCACAGGCTGTGGTGCTGAGTAGAAAGAGCAAGTGGACACATGTACAGATCAGAGGTTGTAGCATTGACTAGAACCAGGATGTGTACTATGTACAGAGCACAAGGAGGTGGACCCATTTACGGAGCGCAGGTTCTGGTGCTGAGTAGAGCCAGCAGGTGGACTGTGTACAGACCACAGTCTGTGGTGCTGACTAGATCCAGAGGGTGGACACGTGTACTGACCACAGGTTGTGGTGCTGACTACAGGCAGCAGGGGAATCCATGTACAGAGCACAGGTTGTGGTGTTGATAGAACCAGCAGGTGGACCCGTGTACTGACCACAGTTTGTTGTGTTGGCTCGAGCCAGCAGGTGGACCTGTGTAGACCATAGGTTGTGGTGCTGACTAGAGCCAGCAGGTGGACCATGTACAGAACACAGGTTGTGCTGGTGGCTAGTAATAACAGGTGGACAATGTACAGAGCACAGGTTGTGGTGCTCACTAGAGCCAGCAGATGGACCTATGAACAGAGCAGTGTTTCTGGTGCTGACAAGAACCAGTAGGTGGATGCGTGTAGACAAGAGGTTGTGGTGCTGACTATAGCCAGCAGGTGGGCCCATGTACAGACCACAGTTGGTGCTGCTGACTAGAGTCAGCAAGTGCACCGTGTACAGACCACAGGTTGTGGTGCTGACTAGAGCCAGCAGGTGGACATGTGTACAGAGAAGAGGTTGTGGTGCTGATAGAAACAGCTGTGGACCCAAATATTGAAAAGAGGTTGTGGTGTTGACTAGAACCAACAGGTGGACCTGTGTAAGACCACAGGTTGTGGTGCTGACTAAAGCCAGGGGTTAGACCATGTACAGACCACAGGATATGGTGTTGGCTAGAACCAGTATGTGAACCATGTACTGAACACAGGTTGTGGTGCTGACTAGAGCCAGCAGGCAGACCCGTGTACAGAGCAGAGTTTGTGGTGTGGACTAGAACCAGTAAGTGGACCCTTGGAGACCACAGGTTGTGGTGCTGACTAGAGCCAGCAGGTGGACATGTGTACAGAGAAGAGGTTGTGGTGCTGATAGAAACAGCTGTGGACCCAAGTATTGAAAAGAGGTTGTGGTGTCGACTAGAACCAACAGGTGGACCTGTGTAAGACCACAGGTTGTGGTGCTGACTAAAGCCAGGGGTTAGACCATGTACAGACCACAGGATATGGTGTTGGCTAGAACTAGTATGTGAACCATGTACTGAACACAGGTTGCGGTGCTGACTAGAGCCAGCAGGTAGACCCGTGTACTGACAAGAGGTTGTGTTGCTGTCTAGAGCCATCAGAATGTGTACTGACCACAGGTTGTGATCCTGACTAGAGCTAGCATGGGGAGCATGTTCCATCCACAGTTTGTGGTGCTGATAGGTCCAGCAGGTGGTCCCGTGTACTGATCACAGGGTGTGGTGCTGACTAGATCTGGCAGGTTGACCAGTGTAATGCCCACAGATTGTGGTGCTGACTAGAGCAGAGTTTGTGGTGTGGACTAGAACCAGTAAGTGGACCCTTGGAGACCAATAGGTGGACCCATGTACAGAGCAGAAGTTGTGGTGCTGATAGTACCAGCAGGTGGATCCGTGTACTGACTACAGGTTGTCGTGTTGGCTAGAGCCAGCAGGTGGACCCATGTAGACCACAGGTTTTAGTGCTGACTAGAGCCAGAAGGTGTACTATATACTGACCACGGGTTTTGGTGCTGACTAGACCCAGCAGGTGGATCTGTGTATGGACCACAGGTTGTGAGTTTGACTTGTGACAGCAGGTGGACCGTGTACACACCACAGGTTGTGGTGCTAAAGACAGCAGGTGTTCCCATGTACAGAGCACAGGTTGTGTTGCTGATTAGGGCTAGTAGATGGACCATGTACTGATCACAGGTTGTGGTGCTGACTAGAGTAAGCAGGTAGATCTGTGTACAGACCACAGGTTCTGGTGCTGACTAAAACCAGCAGGTGGACCCATGTAAAGGGCACATGTTATGGTGGTGACTAGAATCAACAGGTGGAAAATGTACAGAACACAGGTTGTGGTGCTCTCTAGAACCAGCAGTTGGAACTATGTACAGAGCAGGGTTTGTGGTGCTGACTAGAACCAATAGGTGGACCTGTGTAGACAAGAGGTCCTGGTGCTGACTATAGCCAGCATGTGGGCCCGTGTACAGACCACAGTTTGTGCTGCTGAGTAGAGTCAGCAAGTGGACTGTGTACAGACCACAGGTTGTGGAGCTGACTAGAGCCAGAAAATGGACCCGTGTACAGAGCACAGGTTGTGGTGCTGTTAGAACCATCAGATGGACCCATCAACTGACCACACTTTTTGGTGTTGACTAGAGCCAGAAGGTGGACCCATCTAGACCACACATTGTGTTGATAACTAGAGCCAGTAGGTGGACTGTGTACTGACCACAGGTTGCGGTGCCAATAGACCCAGCAGGTGGATCTGTGTACTGACCACAGTTTGTGGTGCTGATTAGAATCAGCAGGTGGACCATATACACAGCACAGGGTGTGGTGTTGACTAGAGCCAGCAAGTGTACCCGTGTACTGACCACAGGTTTTGTTGCTGACAAGAACCAGCTGGTGTACCATGTACAGAGCAAAATTGTGGTGCTCACTAGAATGAGCTGGTGGAACCATGTACAGAGCAGAGGTTGTGGTGCAAGCTAGAACAAGATGGTAGACCTGTGTAGACCACTGGTTGTGGTGCTGACTAGATCCAGCAGGTGGACCCATGTACATGACCACAGGTTTTGGTGCTGTCTAGAGCCAGCAGGTGGACTGTGTACTGACCAAATTTGTGGTGCTGACTAGACCCAGTTTTTGGACCCGTGTACAGACCCAGGTTATGGTGCTGGCTAGAGCCAGCACGTGGACCCATGTAGACCACAGTTCGTGTTGCTGACTAGAGCCAGCAGTTGGACCATGTACTGAGCACAAGTTGTGTGCTGATAAACGCAGCAGGTGGATCCGTGTACTGACCCCAGGTTGTGAGTCTGACTAGAGACAGCAGATGGACCGTGTATAGACCACAGGTTATGGTGCTGAGTAGAACCAGCAAGTAGACATGAATACAGAACACAGGTAGTGGTGCTTACTAGTCAGCATGTGGACCCACATACAGAGCACAGGCTGTATTGCTGATTAGAACCAGTAGGTGAAATGTGTATTTATCACAGTTTGTGGTGCTGACTACATGCAGCTGGTGGACCCGGGTACAGACCACAGGTTATTGTGCTGACTGGATCACACACATGGACCCATGTACAGAGCAGAGTTTGTGGTGCTGACTATAGCCAGCATGTGGCCCATTTACAGACCACAGGTTGTGGTGCATACTAGAACCTACAGGTGGACCCATGTAAAGAGCACAGGTTGTATTGCTGATTAGAACCAGTAGGTGGACCATGTACAGACCACAAGTAGTAGTGATGACTAGAACCTGCAGGTAGACCATGTACAGAGCACAGGTTGTCTGGCTCACTGGAACCAGCAGGTGGAACCAGTACAAAGCGGAGTTTGTGGTGATGACTAGAACCGGTAGGTGGACCCGTTTAGACCATAGATTGTCATGATGACTAGAGTCAGCAGGTGGGCCCATGTGCAGACCAGAGTTGTGCAGCTGAATAAAGCCAGCAAGTGGACCATGTACAGACCACAGGTTGTGGTGCTGACTAGGGCCAGCCGGCTGACCATGTACTGAGCACAGGCTGTGGTGCTGATAGAAGCAGCAGATGGACCATGTACTGACCAGAGGTTGTGGTGCTGACTAGAACCAGCAGGTGGACCTGTGTGCAGACCACAGGTTTTGATGCTGACTAGAACCAGCAGGTAGACTGTGTACAGACCATGGGTTATTGTGCTGACTAGAACCAGTAGGTTAACCAAGTACTGAACACAGGTGGTTGGGCTCACTAGAACCAGCAGGTGGACCCATATACAGAGCAGAGTTTGTGGTGTGGACTAGAACCAGAAGGTGGACACATGTAGACCATAGGTTGTTGTGCTGACTAGAGCTAGCATGTAGACCTGTGTACTGACCACAGGTTGTGATGCTGTCTAGAGCCCTCAGGTGGAATGTGTTCTGATCACAGGTTGTGGTGCTGACTAGAACCAGCTGGTGCACCCATGTACCCACCACAGTAGATGGTGCTGACTAGAGCCAGCATGGGGAGCATGTACATTACACAGGTTGTGGTACTGATAGATCCAGCAGGTGGACCCCTGTACTTACCACAGAATGTGGTGCTGACTAGAAAAAGTATGTGGATAGTGTACTGACCACATTTTGTGGTACTGACTAGTTCCTGCAGGTGGGCCCATATACAGACCACAGTTTATAGTGCTGAATAGAGCCAGTAGGTTGACCGTGTACAGACCACAGGTTGTGCTGCTGACTAGAGCCTTCAGGTGGACCTGTATACAGATCACAGGTTGTGGTGCTGACTAGAGCCAAGAGGAGGACTGTGTACCGCCACAGGTTGTGGTGCTGACTAGAACCACTATGTGGAGCAGTGTACCGTCTACAGGTTGGGGTGCTGACTAGAGCCAGCATGTGGACCCATGGACAGGGCACAGGTTGTGGAGCTGATTAAAGCCAGTAGGTAAACTGTGTACTGATCACAGGTTGTGGTGCTGACTAGAACCAGCAGGTGGACCTGTGTACTGACCACTAGTTGTGGTGCTGACTAGAACCAGTTGGTGGACAGTGTACTTTCAGTTTGTTGTGCTGACCTGAGGTGGACCCATGTACAGACCACACTTTGTGGTGCTGACTGTGCCAACTAAGAGATCATGTACAGATCACAGCTTGTGGTGCTGACTGGTACCAGCAGGTGACCATATACACCGCACAGGTTGTGGTGATGCATAGAGCCAGCAGGTGGACCCATGTACTGACCACAGGCTCTGCTTCCGACTGGAGCCAGCAGTTGTACCCGTGTACAGATGAAGGTTGTGGTGCTGACTAGATCCAACTGGTGGACTGTGTAAAGTCACAGGTTTTTTGCTGAGTAGAACCAGTAGGTTCCAAGTACAGAGCACAGTTTTTAGGGCTGACTAGACCTAGCAGGCAGACCTATGTACATAGCAGAGGTCGTGGTGCTGACTAGAACTAATAGGTGGACCCATGTAAACCACAGGTTGTTATGCTGACTAGAGGCAGCAGGTGGACCTGTGTACTGAGCACAGATTGTGGTGCTCTCTGGGGCCAGTAGGTGGACCATGTAGAGAACACATGTTTTGGTGCTGACAGTCAGTATTTGGACCCATGTACAGACCATAGGTTGAGGTGCTGACTAGATCCAGCAGGTAGACCCATGTACAGACCACAGATTGTGGTGCTGACTAGAGCCAGCAGAGGACACATATACAGAGCAGACTTTGTGATGCTGACTAGAATCAGTAGGTGGACCCATGTACAGAGCAGAGGATGTGGTGGTGACTAGAGCCAGCAGACAGACCAGTGTACTGACCACAGGTTGTGGTGCTGACTAGGGTCATCAGGTGGACCGTGTACTGACCATAGTTTGAGTGCAGAATAGAAAAAGCAGGTGGAGGGTGTACAGACTTCAAGTTGTGGTGCCTACTAGAAATAGCAGGTGGACTTGTGTATGGCCACAGGTTGTGTTGCTTACTAGAACCAGTAGATGTAATGTGTACTGACCACAGGTTGTGTTACTGATGTGAAAATGCGGGTGGACATGTGTACATACCACTGATTGTGGTGCTGACTATAGCCAGCAGGTGGACCATGTACACAGCACAGGTAGTGCTGCTCACTACAACCAACAGGTGGACCCATGTACTGAGCAGAGGTTGAGGTCCTGACTAGAACCAGTAGATGTACTCATGTAGACCACAAGTTGTGGTGCTGACTAGAGCCAGCAGGTGGAACCGTGTACTGACCACAGGTTGTGGTGCTGACTAGAACCCTTAGGGGGACCATGTATTTACAATAGGCTGTGGTGCTGTCTAGAACAAGCAGGTGGACTCATGTACAGACCACAGATTGAGTTGCTGTCCAGAGCCAGAAGGTAGACTGTGTAGAGACCACAGGTTGTAGTGCTGACTGGAACTACCAGGTGTACCATATACAGAGCTCAGGTTGTGGTGCTCACTAGAACCAAGAGGTGGACCCATGAACAGAGCATAGGTTGTGGTGCTGACAAGAACCAGTAGGTGGACCCATGTACTGACCTCAGGCTGTGGTGCTTACTAGAGCCAGCAGGTGGACCTGTGTACTGACCAAAGTTTGTGGTGCTGTCTATAGCCAGCAGGTGGACCATGTTGACCACAGGATGTGGTGATGACTAGAACCAGTAGGTGGACCATGTATTGACCACAGTTTGTTGTGCTGAGTAGAACCAGCAGGTAGGCCCTTGTACAGACCAGTTTGTGCTGCTGTCTAGAGCCAGCAGGTAGACCATGTACAAACCAGAGGTTGTTGTGCTGACTAAACCTGTGGGTGGACCCTTGTACAGACCACATGTTGTGATGCTGACTAGAGCCAGGACATGGACCCATGTACAGAGGGCAGGTTGTGGTGCTGACATGAAACAGCAGGTGGGCCTGTGTATTGACCACAAGTTGTGCTGCTGACTCAAACCAGTAGGTGGTTTGAGTACTGATCACAGGTTGTGGAACTGACATGAAACAGCAGGTAGACAGTGTACAGACAAGAGGTTGTGGTGTTGACTAGAGCCAGCAGGTGGACCCGTGCACAGAGCAGAAGTTGTGGTGCTGAATAGAGCCAGCTGGCAGAACCGTGTACATACCACAGGTTGTGGTGCTGACTAAGCCATTAAGTGGACCGTGTACTGACCACATGTTTTGGTGCTGCATAGAACCAGCAGGTGGATCATGTATAGACAACAGGTTGTGGTGCTGACTAGAACCTGTAGGTGTTCTGAGTACTGATCACAGGTTGTGGTGCTGACTAGAACCAGCCAGTTGACCATGTACAGAGCACAGGTTGTGGTGCTGACTAGAACCAGGAGGTAGACCTGTGTACATACCACAATTTGTGCTGCTGACTAGAGTCAGCAGGTGGACCATGTATAGACCACAGGATGTGGTGCTGACTAGAACCAGCTGGTGGACCCATGTACTGACCACAGTTTCTGATGTTGACTAGAGCCAGCAGTTGGACACATATATATGGCCCAGGTTCTGGTGCTTACTAGACCCAGCAGGTGGACCCATGTATAGAGCACCGGTTGTGGTTCTGACTAGAACCAGCAGGTGGACCTGTGTACATACCACAGGTTCTGGTGCTGAGGGAACCAGCTGGAGGATCTTGGTACTGACCAGGGTTGTGGTGCTGACTAGAGCCAGCAGGTGAACCCATTTAGACCACAGGTTGTGGTGCTGAGGGAACCAGCTGGAGGACCCTGATACTGACCAGGGTTGTGGCGCTGACTAGAACCAGCAGGTGGACCTGTGTACTGACCACTGATTGTGGTGTTGACTAGAGCCAGGAGGGTGACCCATGTAGGCCACAGGTTGTGGTGCTGACTACAGCCAGCAGGTGGACCCATGTACAGAGCAGACGATGGGGGCTGACTAGATTCAGTAGGTAGACCCATGTACAGGTCAGACTTTGTTCTGACTAGAGCCAGCAGATGGACCAGTGTACAAAACATAGGTTGTGGTGCTGATTAGAGCCACCAGGTGGAGTGTTTACTGACCATAGGTTGTGGTGGTGACTAGAACCAGTAGAGGGAATGTGTACAGACCACAATTTGTAGTGCTGACTAAAACCAGCAGGCAGACCTGTGTAGTGACCACAGGTAGTGATGCTGACTAGAACCAGTATGCGGATCGTGTACTGAATCATAGGTTGTGGTTGTGATGTGAAACAGGAGTTGGACCTGTGTACAGATCACTGGTTGTGGTGGTGATTAGAGCCAGCATGTCAACTCTGTACACACCAGTTTGTGGTGATGACGAGAACCAGCAGGTGGACCATGTACACAGCACAGGTTTAGGTGATGACCAGAGCCAATAGGTGGTCCCGTGTTATGACCACAGGTTGTGGTGCTGACTAGAACCAAAATGTGGACTGTGTATTGAACAAGGCTGTGGTGTTCACTAGAAACAAGAGGTGGACCCGTGTACAGACCACAGGTTGTGGTGCTGACTAGAACCAGATGGTGTACCATGTACAGAGCACAGGTTGTAGTGCTGAGTAGAGTCAGCAGGCAGACCCGTGTACAGAGTGCAGATGTGTTGCTGACTAGAGCCTGCAGGTCCACCAGTGTCCAGAGCAGACATTGTGGTGCTGACTAGACCCAGAGGGTGGACCAATAAAGAGAGCAGAAGTTGTGGTGCTGACAAGAGACAGATGTGGACCTGTGTAATGACCACAGGTTGTGGTGCTGACTAGAGTCATCAGGTGTACCATTAGTGACATCAGGTTGTTGTGGTTCCTAGAACCAGCAGGTGGACCTGTTTAATGACCACATATTGTCATGCTGACTAGAACCAGTAGGTGGATCGTGTACTGACCACAGGTTGTGGTGCTGAGTAGAACCAGCAGGTGGACTATGTACACAGCACAGGTTGTGGTGCTGACTAGGTCCAAATGTTGGACCTGTGTACTGACTAGTACCAATAGGTGGATCATGTTTTGACAACAGGCTGTGGTGCAGACTAGAAGTAGTAGGTGGACCCTTGTACAGACCAAGGGTTGTGTGCTGACTAGAACCAGCAGGTGGACCATGTACAGACCACAGGTTGTAGTGATGACTAGAACCAGTAGGTGGACCTTGTATAGACCACAGGTTGTGGGGCTGACTAGAGCCAGCAGGTGGGCCTGTTTACAGACCACAGTTTGTGGTTCTGACTAGAGCCAACAGTTGGATGGTGTACAGACAACAGGTTGTGGTGCTGACTAGAACCAGCAGGTGGACCCGTATACTGACTACAGTTCATGGTGCTGACTAGAGCCATCAGGTGGACCGTGTACCAACCACAGGTTGTGGTGCTGATCACAGGTAGCAGCTGGACCCCTGTACAGAGAAGATATTGGGGCCTGACTTGAACCAGTAGGTGGACCCATGTACTGACCACAGTTCATGGTGCTAACTAGAGCCATCAGGTGAACCATGTACCAACCACAGGTTGTGGTGCTAACTACAGGTAGCTGGTGGACCCCTGTACAGAGCCGACATTGGGGGCTAACTTGAACCAGTAGGTAGACCCATATACTGACCACAGGCCATGGTGATGACTAGAGCCATCAGGTGGACCGCATATTAACCACAGGTTGTGGGGCTGACTAGAATCAGCCCATGGACCTGTGTCCTGACCACAGATTGTGGTGCTCACTAGAACCAGTAGGTGGACCATGTACTAACCAGAGGTTGTGGTGCTGAGGTGAAAGAGCAGGTGGACTCATGTACAGACCACTGGTTGTGGTCCTGACTAGAGCCAGCTGGTGGACCCGTGTACTGACCACTGGTTGTGGTGCTGAGTAGAACCAGTGGGTGGACCGTGTATTGAGCATAGGCTGTGGTGCTGATTAGGACCAGCAATTGAACCCATTTACAGACCACACTTTGTGGTGCTGACTAGAACCAGCAGGTGTATCATGTACAGAGTACAGGTTGTGGTGCTCACTAGAACCGGCAGGTGGACCCATGTTCAGAGCAGAGGTTATGGTCCTGACTAGAACCATTAGGTGTACCATGTGCAGAGCACAGGTTGTGGTGCTGACTAGAACCAGCAGGTAGGCCATGTATATGGCACAAGTTGTGTTGCTGACTAGGGCCAGCAGCTAGAACCTTGTACTGAGCACAGGTTGTGGTGTTGACAAGAACCAGTAAGTGGACCATGTATTTGCAACAGGCTGTGGTGCTGACTAGAATCAGCAGGTGGACCGAAGTACAGAGTACAGGTTGTGGTGCTGACAAGGGACAGGAGGTGGACACTGAACAGGCCACAGGTTGTGGCGATGACAAAAACAAGGAGGTGGACCTTGTAGTCTGTATGACAGATTGTGAAGCTGACTAGAAAGAGCAGGTCGGCCCTGATAAAGACCATAGACTGTGGTGCTAACTAAAGCCAGCAGTTGGAGGGGGTACAAACTACAGGATGTGGTGCTGACTAGAGCCAGCAGGTGGACCCAGGTACAGAACAGAGTTTGTGGTTCTCACTAGAACGAGTAGGTGGACAGTGTTTTGACTACAGGTTGTGGTGCTGACTAGAGCCAGCAGGTGGACCAGGTACACAGCACAGGTTTAGGTGGTGACTAGGGCCAGCAAGTGGACCCGTGTACTGGATGCTTGTTATGGTGCTGACTAAACCAGTAGGTGGGCCGTGTATTGACCACAGGCTGTGGTGCTGACTAGAACCAGCAAGTGGACCCATTTACAGACCACAGATTGTGGTGCTGACTAGAACCAGTAGTTCGACCCATGTAGACCACAGATTGTTGTGCTGACTTGAGCCAGCAGTTGGACCGTTGTACTGACCACAGGTTGCAGTGCTGTCTAGAACCAGCAGGTGGACAATGTACACAGCAGAGGTTGTGGTGTTGACTAGGTCCAAAAGTTGGATCCATGTACTGACCACAGTTTATGGTGCTGACTAATACCAATAGGTGGACCGTGTATTGACAACAGGCTGTGATGCAGACTAGAAGCAGACTAAAACCAGTACAGACCAAAGGTTGTGTGCTGATTACAACTAGCAGGTGGACCGTGTACAGACCACAGGTTATAGTGATAACTAGAAAGAGTAGGTGGACCTTGTATTGACCACATTTTGTGGTGCTGACTAGAAACAGCAGGTGGACCCGTGTACTGACCACAGGTTGTGGTGCTTACTAGAACCAGCAGATAGAACATGTACACAGCACAATTTGTGATGCTGACTAGGGCCAGCAGGTGGATCCTTGTACTGAGCACAGGTTGTGGTGCTGAGTAGAACCAGTAGGTGGACCCGTATAAAGAGCAGAGGTTGTGGTGCTGACTAGAGTCCCCAGGCGGTCCCATGTACTGACCACAGGTTGTGGTACTGATGTGAAACAACTGTTGGACCCATGTACAGATGACTACATGTGGTGCTGACTAGAGCCAGCAGGTGAACAGTGTACAGTCCACAGGTTGTGTTGCTGACTAGAACCAGCACGTGGATGAGGTACACAGCACAGGTTTAGGTGGTGACTAGGGCCAGCAAGTGGACCCATGTACTGACACTTGTTGTGCTGACTAAACCAGTAGGTGGGCCATGTTTTGACCACAGGCTGTGGTGTTGACTAGAACCATCAGGTGGACCCATTTACAGACCACAGGTTGTGGTGCTGACTAGAACCAGCAGGAGTACCATGTACAAGCAGAGGTTGTTGTCCTGACTAGAAACAGTAGGCTTTCCATGTACAGAGCACGGATTGTGGTGGTGACTAGAACCAGCAGGTGGACCCATGTATAAAGCAGAGGTTGTGGTGCTGCCTAGAACCAGTAGTTGGACCTGTGTAGACCACAGGTTGTTGTGCTGACTAGAGCCAGAATGTGGACCCATGTACTGAACAGAGGTTGTGGTGCTGTCTATAGGCAGCATGTAGACCCATGTAGAGAACAGAGGTTGTGGTGTTGACTAGAGCCAGCAGGGGGACCCATGTACTGGCCACAGGTTGTGGTGCTGACTAGAACCATTAGGTGGACACATGTACTGACCACAGGTTGTGGTGCTGACTAGAGCCAGCATGTGGACCCATGCAAAGAGCACAGGTTGTGTTGCTGAGTAGACCAGTAGGTGGAATGTATACTTTTCACAGGTTGTGGTGCTGACTAGAGCAAGCAGGTGGATCATGTGTAGAGGACAGTTAGTGGTGCTGACTAGAGCCTTCAGGTGTCCTGTGTAAAGACCACAGGTTGTGGTACTGACTAGAACAAGCAGGTGTACTGCGTACAGAACACAGTGTGTGGTGCTCAATAGAACCAACAGGTGGAACCATGTATAGAGCAGAGCTTGTTGTGCAGATGAGAACCAGTAGGTGGACCCGTGTACTGACCACAGGTTTTGGTGTCATCAGAGCCTGCAGGTTGACTGCGTATTGACCACAGGTTGTGGTGCATACTAGAACCAGCAGGTGGACCCATTTACAGAGCACAGTTTGTGGTGCTGACTAAAGGATGCGGTGGACCGTGTACAGACCACAATTTGTGCTAGTGACTAGAACCTGCAGGTAGACCTGTATACAGACCACAGGTTGTGCATACTAGAACCAGCAGGTGGACCCATGTAAAGAGCACAGATTGTGGTGCTGACTAGAGCCAGCAGGTGGAATGTGTACAGACCCCAGGTTGTGGTCATGACTAGAGCCAACAGGTGGACAATGTACAGAGCACAGGTTGTGGTGCTCACTAGAACCAGCAGGTGGAACTATGTCCAAAGCAGAGTTTGTGGTGATGACTAGAACTAGTAGGTGGATCCATGTAGAAGAGTTTGTGGTGCTGGCTATAGCCAGCAAGTGGGCCTGTGTACAGACCAGAGTTTGTGCTGCTGATTAAAGTCAACAAGTGTACCATGTACACACCACAGGTTGTGTGCTGACTAGAACAAGCAGATGGACTCCAGTACTGACCACATATTGTGGTGCTGACTAGAGCCAGAAGGTGGACATGTGTACAGAGCACAGGTTGTGGTGCTGATAGGACAAGCAGGTGGACCCGTGTACTGATCACAGTATGCGGTGTTGACTACAACCAGTAGCTGGACCATGGACTGGCCACAGTTTGTGGTGCTATCTAGAATCAGCAGGTGGGCCCCTGTACAGACCATAGTGTGTGCTGCTGACTAGAACCAGCAGGTGGACCCTTGTACTGACAACAATTTGTGGTGCTATATAGAACCAGCAGCTGGACCATGAACAGACCACAGGTTATGGTCCCAATAGAGCCAGCAGATGGCACCGTGTACTGACCACAGGATGTGGTGCTGACAAGAGCCAGGTGGTGGACCAGGTATTGGCCAGTTTGTAGTGCTGACTAGAACCAGCAGGTGGGCCCGTGTAGAGACCACTGTTTGTGGTGCTAACTAGCTCCAGCAAATGGACCATGTACAGACTATGGGTTGTGGTGCTGACTAGAACTAGCAGGTCGACCCGTGTACTGACCACAGAATGTGTTGCTGACAAGAACCAGGAGGTGACCTAAGTATTGACCACAGTTTTTAGTGCTGACTAGAACCAGTAGTTGGACTTGTGTAGACCAAGATTGTTGTGCTAAATAGATCCAGCTGGTGGACCCATGTACTGACCACAGATTTTGGTGCTGTCTAGAGTGAGCTGGTGGGCCATGTACTGACCACAGGTTGTGATGCTGACAATAACCAGTAGGTTGACCAGGTACTGACCACATGTTGTGGTGCTGTCTAGACCCAGCAGTTAAATCCATGTACTGACCACAGGTTGTGATCTTGACTTGAGACAGAAGGTGGAACATGTACAGACCACAGGTTGTGGTTCTGACTAGAATCAGCAGGTGAACCTGTGTACAGAGCACAGGTTGTGGTGCTGACTAGAGCCAGCAGGTGGACCCATTTACAGAGTGTTGTGTTGCTGATTAAAACCAGTTGGTGGACTGTGTGCAAGTTGTGGTGCTGACCAGAGCAAGCTGGTGGACCATGTGTAGGGCTCAGTTTCTGGTGCTGACTAGAGCCTTCAGGTGTACCATGTACAGACCACAGGTTGTGGTACTGACTAGAACCAGCAGGTGTACCATGTACAGAGCACAGGGTGTAGTGCTCAATAGAACCAGAGGTGGAGCCATGTACAGAGCAGAGGTTTTGCAGACTAGAACCAGTAGGTGGACCCATGTAAACCACAGGTTGTGGTGCTGAGTAGATCCATCAGGTGGCGCTGTGTAGTGACCACCGGTTTTAGTGCCAGCCAGAGCCAGCACCTGGACTGTGTATTGACCACAGGTTGTGGAGCTTACTAGAACAAGCAGGTGGACCCATTTACAGACCACAGGTTGTGGTGCTGACTAGAACCAGGAGGTGGACCCATGTAAGCTCAGGTTGTGGTGCTAATTACAGCTAGCAAGTGGACCATGTACCAACCACAGGTTGTGGTGCTGATAGACACAGCAGGTGGACCTGTGTACTGACCACTGGTTGTGAGTTTGACTAGAGACAGTAGGTGGACCGTGTACAGACCACAGTTTGTGGTGCTGACTAAACCAGCAGGTGGACCCTTGTAGACCACAGGTTGTAGTGCTGACTAGAGCCAGTAGGTGGTCCCATGTACAGAGCACAGGTTGTGTTGCTGACTAGAGCTAGCAGGTGGGCCGAGTACAGACCACATGTTGTGATGTTGACTAGTACCAAGAGATGGACATTGTACAGAGCACAGGTTGTGGTGCTCTCTAGAACCAGCAGGTGGAACTTTGTACAGAGCAGAGTTTGTGGTGCTGACTAGAACCAGTAGGTGGACCCATGTAGACAAGAGTTTGTTGTGCTGATATCACCAGCAGGTGGGCCCATGTTCAGACCACAGTTTGTGCTGTTGACTAGAGTCAGCAAGTAGACCGTGTACAGACCGCAGGTTGTGGTGGGACTAGACAGCAGGTGCACTCAGGTACTGACCAGAGGTTGTGGTGCTGACTAGAGCAACGTGGACCTGTGTACAGAGCACAGGTTGAGGTGCTGATAGAGCAAGCAGGTGGACCCATGTACTGGCCACAGTATGCAGTGTTGACTAGAACAAGTAGGTGGACCGTGTACTGACCACAGCTTGCGGTGCTGAGTAGAATCAGCAGGTGAGCCCTTGTACAGACCACAGTTTGTTTTGCTGACTAGAACCAGCAAGTGGACCCATGTACTGACCACAGGTTGTGGTGCTGAATAGAGCCAGCAGGTGGAATGTATACTGACCACATGTTGTGAGTCTGACTAGAATGAGCAGGTGGAACCATGTACAAAGCACAAGTTGTGTTGCTGATTATAGCCAGTAGGTTGACCATGTATAGAGCACAGTTTGTGGTGCTGATTCGAGGCTGCAGGTAGACCCGTCTACAGACCTCAGTTTATGGTGCTGACTACAGCCGGCAGTTGGACCCTTGTACAGAGCAGAGGTTGCAGTGCAGCCTAGAACCAGTAGGTGTACTGTGTACTGACCACATGTTGTGGTGGTGACTAGAGCCAGCAGGTTGACAGTGTATACACCACAAGTTGTGGTACTTACTAGAAATATCAGGTGGACTCATGTACAGACCACAGGTTTTGGTGCTGTCTAGAGCCATCAGGTGGACCCGTGTACAGGCCACATGTGCTGACTAGTACCAGCAGTTGTACCATGTCCAGAGCACAAGGTGTGGTGCTCACTAGGGCCAGCAGGTTGACACATGTAAAGAGTAGAGGTTGTGGTGCTGAGTTGAACCAACAGGGGTACCATGTATTGAGCACACATTGTGGTGCTGACTAAAGCAAGCATGTGGACCAATGTACAGCACAGAAGTTGTGGTCCTGACTGAATCCAGTAGTTGGACCCATGTAGACCAAAGTTTGTTGTGCTGCCTAGAGTCAGCAGATGGACCCTTGTAGTGACCACAGGTTGTGGTGCTGTCTAGAGCTAGCAAGTGGACTGTGTATAGACCACAGGTTATGGTGCTGACTAGAACCAGTTGGTGAACCCTGTAGTGAACACAGGTTGTGGTGCTCACAAGAACCAGCAGGTGGACCCGGGTACAGACCACAGGTTGTGGTGCTGATTAGAGCCAGCATGTAGAATGTGTACAGACCACATGTTATGTTGCTGACTAGAACCAGTAGGTGAACCATGTACTGAACACAGGTTGTGGTGCTCACTAGAACCAGTAGGTGGACCCATGTACAGAGCAGAGTTTGTGATGTGGACTAGAACCAGCAGGTTGATCCTGGAGACCACAGGTTGTGGTGTCAACTAGAGCCAGCAGGTGTCCTGTGTACTGACCATGGGTTGGTGCTAACTAAAGCCAGCAGGTGGACCATGTACTGATTAAACGTTGTGGTGCTAACTAGACCCAGTAGGAGGACCATGTACTGACCACAGTTTGTGGCACTGACTAAAACTGGCAGGTGGATCAATGTACACTCCACAGGTTGTGGTGCTGACTAGAGCCAGCAGGTGAACCAGTGTATAGAGCACAGGTTGTGGTGCTGATAGAACAAGTATGTGGAACTGTGTACTGACCACAGGTTGTGTTGCTACCTAGAGCCAGCAGGTGGACTGATATGCTGACCACAGGTTGTGGTGCTGATAGAACGAGCAGATGGACCCATGTCCTGACCACTGGCTTTGGTGCTGACTAGAGCAAGCCATTGGACCAATGTAGTCCGCAGGATGTGCTGCACACTACAGCCAGTAGGTGGACTGTGTACTGACCACAGGTTGTGCTGAGTAAAGCCAACAGGTGGACACGTGTACAGACCACAGGTTGTGGTGCTGACAAGAACCACTAGGTGGACCTTGTACTGACCACAGTGTGTGGTGCTGACTAGAGCAGGTGGGTGGAGCTTTGTAGACCACAGGTTGTGGTGAAGACTAGAACCAGCAGGTGGACTGTGTACAGACCACAGGTTGTGGTGTTGATAGAGCCAGCAGGTGCCCCCATGTACTGACCACAGGATATGGTGCTACCTGGAACCAGTAGGTAGACAGTATACTGACCACAGATTGTGGTGCAGACTAGAACCAGCAGGTTGGCCCATGTAGAGACCACAGTTTGTTGTGCTAACTAGAGCCAGCAAGTGGAGAGTGTACAGACCATAGGCTGTGCTACATAGTAAAACCAACTGGTGGATCCATGTATTAACCACAGGTTGTGGTGTGGACAAGAGCCAGCAGGTGGACCCGTGTACAGAACACAGGTTCTGGTGCTGATAGAACCAGCAGGTGGACCTGTGTATTCACCACAGGTTGTTGTGTTCACTAGAGCTAGCAGGTGGATCTGTGCAGACCACAGGTTATGTTGCCAACTAGATCCAGATGGTGGACCGTGTACTGACCACAGGTTATGGTGCTGATAGACACAGCACATGGATCCATGTACTGCCTGCAGGTTGTGAGTCTGACTAGAGAGAGTAGGTGGTCCATGTACAGACCACCGGTTGTAGTGCTGACTAGAATCAGCAGGTGGGCCATGTACACCACACAGTTTGTGGTGTTGACTAGAGACAGCAGGTGGACCCATGTAATGACCACAGGTTGTAGTGGTGACTAGAAACAGTAGTTGGACCTTGTATTGGCCATAGGCTGTTGTGCAGACTAGAATCATTGGTGAACCTGTGCACAGACAGCAGGAGGTGTTGCAGACTAGAGCCAACAGGTGGACCATGCACAGACCACAGGTTGTGGGACTGACTAGAACCAGCAGGTGTACCATGTACAGAGAACAGTGTGTGATGCTCAATATATCCAGCAGTTGGAACCATGTATAAAGCAGAGGTTGTTATGCAGACTAGAACCAGTAGGTGGACCTGTGTAGACCACAGGTTGTGGTGCTGACTAGATCCAGCAGGTAGACCATGTATTGACCACAGGTTGTGCTGCTTACTATATCCAGCAGGTGGACCCATATTCAGAACACAGGTTGTGGTGCTGACTAAAGCCTGCAGGTGGTTCTGTATACAGCCCACAGGTTGTGGTGCCCTCTAGATCCAGCAGGTGGAACTATGTACAGAGCAGAGATTGTGGTGATGACTACCAGTAGGTGAACCCATGTAGAAGAGAGATTGTGGTGCTGACTATAGCCAGTAGGTGGGCCCCTGTACAGGCCACAGTTGGTGCTGCTGACAAGAGAGAGCAAGTGGACCATGTACAGACCACAGTTTGTTGTGTTCATAGACCCAGCAAGTGGCCCCGTGTACTGACCAAAGGATGTGGAGCTGACTAGAACCAGTAGGTGGACCGTGTACTGACTACAAGTTGTGGTGCTGAGTAGAACCATCAGGTGGGCCCGTGTACAGACCACAGTTTGTGGTGCTGACTAGAGCCAGAAGATGGATCAGTGTACTGACCACAGATGGTGAGTCTGACTAGAGACAGCATGTGGTCTGTGTACAGACCACAGGTTGTGAGTCTGACTAGCAACAGAAGGTGGACCATGTACACCACACAGGTTTGGTATTGACTAGAGACAGCAGGTGGACCTGTGTACTGACCACAGGTTGTGGTAGTGACTAGAAACAGTAGTTGGACCTTGTATTGACCACAGGCTGTTGTTCAGGATAGAAGCAGCGGTGGACCCATGTACAGATGACAAGAGGTCATGCATACTAGAGCCAATTGGTGGACTGTGTACAGACTACAGGTTGTTGGACTGACTAGAACCAGCAGGTGTACCATGTACAGTGCACAGGGTGTGGTGCTCAATAGAACCAGCAGGTGGAACCATGTATAAAGCAGAGGTTTTTCTGCAGAATAGAACCAGTAGGCTGACCCATGTAGACCACAGATTGTGGTGCTGACTAGATCCAGCAGGTGGACCCCTGTACTGACCACAGGTTTTGATGTCATCAGAGCCAGCAGGTGGACTGTGTATCCCACAGGTTGTGGTGCTTACTAGACCCAACAGGTGGACCTTGCACAGACCACAGGTTGTGGTGCTGAAGAGGACCATCAGGTGTATCATATGCAGAGCACAGGTTGTGGTGCTCACTAGGACCAGTAGGTTACAGGTTGTGCTGCTGAAGAGAACGAGCAGGTGTATCATATACAGAGCACAAGTTGTGGTGCTCACTAGAACCAAAATGTGTACCATGTACAGAGTACAGGTTCTGGTGCTGACTAGAACCAGGAAGTGGACCCATGTACATAGCAGAGGTTTTGGTGCTGACTAGAACAAGTAGTTGGACTCATGTAGACCACAGGATGTGTGCTGAATAGATCCAGCTGGTGGACCCTTGTACTGAGCACTGCTTGTGATGCTGACTAGAACCAGCTGGTGGACCCACATACAGACCACAGGGTGTTGTGCTGGCTATAGCCAGCAGGTGGAAAGTGTACAAACCACAGGTTGTGGTACTAATAGAGACAGCAGTTGGCCCCATGTACTGACCACATGATGTGGTGCTGATTAGAACCAGTAGATGGACCATGTACACACTACAGGTTGTGGTGCTGACTAGAGCCAGCAGTGGACAGTGTACAGACCACAGGTTGTTGTGGTGACAAGATAGAGCAGCTGGACAATGTACTGAGCACAGGTTGTGGTGTTCACTAGTACCAGCAGGTGGAAGCATGTAAGGAGCAGAGTTTGTGGTGCTGAATACAACCAGTAGTTGAACCTGTGTAGACCACAAGTTGTGGTGCTGATAGAGCCAGCAGATGGCCCCGTGTACTGACCAGAATGTGCAGTGTACACTAGAGTCAGTATGTCGACCATGTACTGATTAGATACTGATTAGAGCCAGCAGTTTGACCCATGTGCAGAGCACAGGTTGTGGTGTTGACTAAATCCATCAGGTGGACCTGTGTACAGACCACAGTTTGCACTGCTGACTAGAACCAGCAGGTGGACCCATGTACTGACCAGAGTTTGGGGTGCTAACTAGAGCCAGCAGGTTGACCCATACACAGAGCACAGGTGGTGGTGCTGATTTGACCAGGAGATGGGCATGGGTACACCCCAGAGGTTGTTGTGTTGACTAGAGCCAGCAGGTGGACTCATGTGGACCACAGGTTGTGATGTTGAATAGAGCCGGCAGGTGGACTGTGTAGAGACCAAACATTGTGGCTCTTACTAGACCCAGCCAATGGACCCATGTATAGAGCACAGGTTGTGGTACTGATTAGAACCAGCGGGTGGACACATGTACAGAGCTGAGGTTGTGGTGCTGACTAGAGCCAGCAGGTAGACCACGTACTGACCACAGGTTGTGGTGCTGAATAGAACCATCAGGTGGGCCCGTGTACAGGCCAGTTTGTGCTGCTGACTAGAACCAGCAGGTGGACCCGTGTACTGACCACAGGTTGTGGTGCTGTGAGATCCAGCAGGTGGATCTCTGTACTGATCACAGGTTTTGATTCTGACTAGAGGCAGCAGGGTGCCTGTGTACAGACCACAGATTGTGGTGTTGATCAGAGCCAGCAGGTACCCATGTACAGAGCACAGGTTTTGTTGCTGATTAGAACCAGTGGGTGGACCATGTACTGATCACTGGTTGTGGTGCTGACTAGAGCCAGCAGGTGGATCATGTACAAAGCACAGTTTGTGGTGCCGACTAGAGCCTGGAGGTTGACCATTGTACAGACCACATATTGGAGTGCTGGCTAGAGACAGCTTGAGGCAACATATACTGACCACAGTTTGTGGTGCTGACTAGAGCCAACAGGTGGACCCAAGTACAGGACACAGGTTTTGGAGCTGATTGAAACCAGTAGGTAAACCTTGTAGTGAACACAAGTTGTGGTGGTAACTAGGCCATGTAGAAAGCACAGATTTTGGTGCTGACTAGAACCACTGGGTGGAACATGTACTGTCCACAGGTTGTGGTGCAGACTAGAGTCAGCAGGTGGACCCATGTACAGAGCACAGGTTGTGGTGATGGTAAAGCAAGTAGGTTTACCCATGTACTGACCACAGTATGCTGTGTTGACTAGAACCAGTAGCTGGGCCATGTACTCACCACAGGTTGTGGTGCTAACTAGAATCAGCAGGTTGGCCCCTGTACAAACATAGTTTGTGCTGCTGACTAGAACCAGCAGTTTGACCATGTACTGACCACAGGTTTTGGCATTGACTAGAGCCAGCAGATAAACACAGGTACAGAGAACAGGTTGTGGTTCTGATAGTACCAGCAAGTGGACCCATATACTGAACAGAGTTTGTGGTGCTGACTAGAACCAAGAGGTGTACCATGTACAGAGTACAGGTTTTGGTGCTGTCTAGAACCCGGAGGTGGACCCATGTACAGACCAGAGATTTTGGTGCTGACTAGAACCAATAGTTGGACCCGTGTACACCACAGGTTGTGCTGACTACAGCCAGCAGGTGGACCCTTGTACTAACCACAAGATGCGGTGTAGTCTAGAACCAGTAGGTGGAACATGTACTGACTACATTCTGTGCTGCTGACTAGAAACAGCAGGTGGACCCGTGTTCTGAGAACAGGTTGTGGTGCTGACTTGAGCCAGCAGGTGGATCATCTACACAGCAGTTTGGTGTGGACTAGAGCCTGGAGGTTGACATGTGTACAGACCAAAGGTTGTGGTGCTGACTAGAGCAAGCATGTGGCACCATGTACAGAGCACAGGTTGTGGTGCTGACTAGAACAGAGGTGGACCATCTACAGAACCCAGGTTGTGGTGCTGACTAGGGCCAGCAGGTAGAAAGTGTATAGACCACAGGTTTTTGTGTTGACAAGAGCAAACAGGTGGACCCATGTACTGACCACATGTTGTGGTGGTGACTAGAAACAGTAGGTGGACTTGTATTGACCACAGCCTGTGGTGCTGACTAATATCAGCAGGTCGACCTGTGTACAGACTACAGGCTGTGGTGCTGACTAGAGCCAGCAGGTGGACTTTGTACAGACTACAGATTGTGATGTTGATAGAGACAGCAGGTGCCCCATGTACTGACCACAGTATATGGTGCTACCTAGAACCAGTAGGTGAACAGTGTACTGGCCACAGGTTGTGGTTCTGACTAGGACCAGCAGGTGGGCCCGTGTACAGAGCACAGTTTGTTGTGCTGACTAGAGCCAGCAAGTGGATAGTGTACAGACCACAGGCTGTGCCACTGACTAAAACCAGCCAGTGGATCCATGAACTGACCACAGGATGAGGTGCTGACAAGAGCCAGCAGGTGGAACCATGTACAGGCCACAGGTTGTTTAGCTGACTACAACCAGCAGGTGGGCTGGGGTACCGATCACAGTTTGTGGCACTGAATAGAGCCAGCAGGTGGACCATGTACAGACCACAGGTTGTGGTGCTCACTAGAACTACTAGGTGGAGCTGTGTGCTGCCCATAGGTTGTAGTGCTGACTAGAGCCAGCAGGTGGACCCGTGTACAAAGCACAGGTTGTGGTGCTCATAAAACCAGCAGGTGGGCCTTGTACAGACCACAGGTTGTTTAGCTGACTACAACCAGCAGGTGGGCTGGGGTACCAATCACAGTTTGTGGCACTGAATAGAGCCAGCAGGTGGACCGTGTACAGACCACAGGTTGTGGTGCTCACTAGAACTACTAGGTGGAGCTATGTGCTGCCCAAAGGTTGTGCTGCAGACTAGAGCCAGCAGGTGGACCTATGTACAGAGCTCAGGTTGTGGTGCTGACTAAAGCCAGCAGTTAGACTATATACTGACCACAGGTTGTGGTGCTGACTACAACCAGCAGGTGGGACCATGTACTGACCACAGGTTGTGGTGGTGACTAAAGCCAGCCTGTCAACCCATGTACAGAGCACTGTTGTGGTGCTGATAGATCAAGCAGGAGGATCCTATTACTGACCACAGGTTTTGGTGCTGACTAGAATCACCAGGTGGGCTGTGTACTGACCAGAGGTTATGAGTCTGACTAGAGGCAGGAGGTAGACTGTGTAAAGATTGTGGTATTGACCAGATCCAGGATGTGGACCCGTGTATACAGCACAGGTTGTTCTGCTGACTAGAGCCAGCAGGTGGACCCATGTACAGAGCACAGGCTGTGTTGCTGATTAGAACCAGCAGGTGGACCCATGTAGAGAGCCCAGGTTTTGTTGCTTATTAGAAACAGTAGGTGGACAATGTACTGATTACAGGTGTTCTGCTGACTTGAGCCATCAGGTGCATCATGTACACAGCACAGTTTGGTGTGGACTAGAACCAGGAGGTTGACCTGTGTACAGACCAAAGGTTGTGGTGCTGACTAGTGCAAGCATGTGGCACCATGTACATAGCATAGGTTGTGGTGCTAACTAGAACCAGTAGGTGGTCCATGTAGTGATCACAGGTTGTGGTGCTGACTAGAGCCAGCATGTGGACCATGTACAGAATACAGGTTGTGGTGTTGACTAGGGCCAGCAGGTGGAAAGTGTATGGACAACAAGTTTTTGTGTTGACAAGAACAAGCAGGTGGAAGCATGTAATGACCACATGTTGCTGTGGTGACTAGAAACAGTAGGTGGACCTTGTAGTGACTACAGTCTGTGGTACTGACTGCTATCAGCAGTTGGACCTGTGTGCAGACCGCAGGCTGTGGTGCTGACTAGAGCCAGCAGGTGGACTTTGTACAGACTCCAGGTAGTGGTGTTGATAGAGCCAGCAGGTGCCCCCATGTACTGACCACAGTATATGGTGCTACCTAGAACCAGTAGGTGGACAGTATACTGGCCACAGGTTGTGGTCTTGACTAGGACCAGCAGGTGGGCCCGTGTACAGAGCACAGTTTGTTGTGCTGACTAGAGTCAGCAAGTGGATAGTGTACAGACCACAGGCTGTGCCACTGACTAAAACCAGCCGGTGGATCTGTGTACTGACCACAGGTTGTGGTGCTGACAAGAGCCAGAAGGTGGACCCGTGTACAAAGCACAGGTTGTGGTGCTAACTAGAACCAGTAGGTGGTCCATGTAGTGATCACAGTTTGTGGTGCCGACTAGAGCCAGCAGGTTGACCATGTACAGACCACAGGTTGTGGTGCTCACTAGAACTACTAGGTGGAGCTGTGTGCTGCCCATAGGTTGTAGTTCTGACTAGAGCCAGCAGGTGGACCCATGTACAAAGCACAGGTTGTGGTGCTCATAAAACCAGCAGGTGGGCCTTGTACAGACCACAGGTTGTTTAGCTGACTACATCCAGCAGGAGAGCTGGTGTACCAACCACAGTTTGTGGTGCTGACTAGAGCCAGCAGGTTGACCGTGTACAGACCACAGGTTGTGGTGCTCACTAGAACTACTAGGTGGAGCTGTGTGTTGCCCATAGGTTGTAGTGCTGACTAGAGCCAGCAGGTGGACCCGTGTACAGAGCATAAGTTGTGATGCTGATAAATCCAGCGGGTGGACCCATGTAATGACCACAGTTTGTGGTGTTGGCTAGTGCCAGAAGGTAGAACCATGTTAAACACTGGTTGTGGTGTTGATGAGAGGCAGCAAGTGGACCATGTGCTGACCACAGGTTGAGGTGCTGATAGAGGCAGCAGATGAATCCATGTACTGACCACATATGAGTCTGATTAGAGAGAGCAGGTGGACCACATACAGACCATTGGTTGTGGTTTAGATTAGAACCAGCAGGTGGTCCCGTGTGGACCCATGGACCCATGTGTGGAGCACAGGTTGTGGTACTGACTAGAGCCAGCAGATGGACCATGTACAGGGCACAGGTTTTGGAGCTGATTGAAACCAGTAGGTAAAACCATGTACTGATCACAAGTTGTGCTGCTGACTAGAACCAGCAGGTGGACCATGTACAGAGCACAGATTTTGGTGCTGACTAGAACCATTAGGTGGAATATGTACTGACCACAGGTTATGGTGCTGACTAGAGTCAGCAGGTGGACCATGTTCACTACAGGTTGTAGTGTTTAGTACACCCAACAGTGGACCCATATATAGAACACAGGTTCTCATGCTGACTAGTGCCAGCAGGTGGACCTTGCACAGACCACAGGTTGTGGTGCTGAAGAGAACCAGCAGGTGTACCATATACAGAGTACAGATTGTGTTACTCTTTGGAACCAGTAGGTGTACATGTAAAGACTACAGGTTGTAGTGCAGAATAGAATCTGTAGGTGTACCATGTACAGAGTACAGGTTGTGGTGCTGACTTGAACCACTAGTTGGACTCGTGTAGAAAACAGCTTGTTGTGCTGAATAGATTTGGCTGGGGGACCCATGTACTGACACAGGTTATAGTGCTGTCTAGAGACAGCAGGTGGACTGTGTACTGACCACAGGTTGTCATGCTGACTAGAACCACCTGGTGGACCTGTGTACAGAACACAGGTTGTAGTGCTGGCTAGAGCCAGAAGGTGGACAGTGTACAGACCACAGGTTGTGGTGCTGATAGAGATAGCCATTGGCCCTGTGTATCACCACAGAATGTGGTGCTGACTAGAACCAGTAGGTGGACCTTGTACTGACCACAGGTTGTGCTGCAGACTGGAAACAGCAGTTGAACTGTGTTCAGACCACAGATTGTGGTACTGACTAGAACCATCAGGTGTAGTATGTACAGAGCACAGATTGTGGTGCTCACTGGAACCAGTAGGTGTACATGTACAGACTAAAGGTTGTGGTGCTGAATAGAATCAGTAGGTGTACCATGTAAAGAGCACAGTGTGTGGTGCTTACTAGAACCAGCAGGTGGAACCATGTACAGTGGAAATGTTGTGCAGACTAGACCTGTAGGTGGAATCGTGTAGACAACCGGTTTTGGTGCTGACTAAATCCAACAGGTGGACCTGTGTACAGACCACAGGTTGTGGTGCTGTCTAGAGCCAGCAGGTGGACCATGTACTGAGCAGAGTTTGTGGTGCTCACTAGGATCAGCTGGTGGACCCGTGTACAGTCTACAGGTTGTGGTGCTGGCTAGAGCCAGCAGGTGGACCATGTACTGAGCAGAGTTTGTGGTGCTCACTAGGATCAGCTGGTGGACCCGTGTACAGTCTACAGGTTGTGGTGCTGGCTAGA
>JAQZBX010030620.1:0-26718 GCA_029593785.1 Cabassous unicinctus | reverse complement strand
TAAGGAGCTCCTAGTATCAGCTCCTGCTACAGGGTAGTTAGTAATCACTTAGAGCTATATAAAGCACTTGTTTGGGGGCTCCAGGAGACCAGAAATGCATCATGCAACATCCTTGAAAGATTGAAGGAGGAGACTGCCCATCTGCAGAGAAGACCCATAAGTAGAGCACTCCATGCCACGGCGGCCAGTGCCTATCCACTAGACACACAAGCCACCTCGGGAGCTATTCCACAGCTGGAATTGGAATCTCCACTTCCCCAAAATGGGGGAAGAAGAGATGGTTGGGCAACAACTTCAGCTACTGATTAGGAAATTCATTGGGGTAAGGTGTAATACTAAGGACAACTAAAGTTTCAACCTGTCTAAGTCAGAAAGAGGCCAGGAACTGCCATCTTAACTCCACATCTGACATGAGGGGAAGCAGGGTTGGCTGACAATCATAGTTCTGGTAGGGACTGGCTTCTTTCCATCTAGATCAGATTGCAGCTCTAGCCTAAGTCCCAGGCAAGCCTCGGGCAGGGAGGAAGCTGGGGGGAGCTGTACCAGCCTCTTCCGGAAATTACAGGCCACGCTGCAGAGGACTGTGATCATCTAATTTTGGCAGCACAGAACACCCCAGGAGCTATTCTGTGGCAGGAATTGGAAGCTCCATTTCCCTAAAACAGGGGAGGAAGAGACAGTTGGCCATCGATTTCAGCTACTGATTGGTGGATTTGGCTGGCTAAAGTATAACCCTATAAACATCTAAAGTTTGAACCTGTCCAACTCAGAAAGAAGCCATTAGCCACCATTTTTACTCCACCCCCAGCAGGAGGGGAAGCCAAGCTGACTGAATATCACAGTGACAGTAGAGACTGGTTTATTTTACCCAGATTGGACTGAAGCCCTATCCTAGGCTTCAGGCCCACCTTTAGCAGGTACATTTGGCTGGCACAGACTGAATAACCAGAAGTCTACTGGGGCAACTGGGTCATCTTGGACCTGCAGTGCATAGATTGCTGCCCACACCTGCAGCTCCATTCCTGCCCAAGACAGGGGAGAAAGGGGTGTGAAGCTTCATCACACTCTCTGGGCAACTATAGTCCAGGTCTCATGAATTGCTATAATTCCACACAGCTGTGACTCTGTCCCTAATGCTGGCAATGGAGAAAGTTAGGGGAAGCTTCACTGGTCCTTGGGACAATGAGGGCAGCTTGAGCCTCCATACCTTATACCACCAACTAGATCCTTGGTTCTTACTACACAACCAGCAATGGAGAAAGAGCAGGAAGCCCTAAATTAAAGAGCAAATCTTCACCCAGGTTAAATACTCTAGTAAGCCAGATGCCAAGACACCAACAAAATATTGAAATCCACACAAAGAAACAAGAAGCTATGGCCCAGTTAAAGGAACAAGATAAGCCTGCAGATGAAATAAAGGAGTTGACACAACTAATCAAAGATGTTCAAACAAATCTTCTTAATAAATTCAATGAGATACTAAAGAAATTAAAGATTTTACGAAGACATTGGTTGAGCAAAAAGAAGAATTTGTAAGTATACATAGAAAAATAGCAGATATTATGGGTATGGAAGGTGCAATAAATGAAATTAAAAATACACTGAAATCAAATAATAGCAGATTTGATGAGGTAGAAGAAAGGATTGGTGAGCTTGAAGAAATGGCCTCTGAAAGTGAACATACATAAGAACAGATGAAGAAAAGATTGGAAAAATTTGAACAAAGTTTCAGGGAACTAAATGACAGCAAGAGATGTGCAAACATAAGTGCCATTGGTGTCCCAGAAAGAGAAGAGAAGGGAAAGGGGGCAAAGGAATATTTGAAAAAATAATGGTAGACAATTTCCCAACCTATTGAAGGACATAGATATCCATGTCCAAGAAGCACGAAGTACTCCCATCCAAAAAAATTCTGAATAAACCGACACCAAGACACATACTAATCAGAATGTCAAATGCCAAAGGCAAAGAAAGAATTCTAAGAGCAGGAAGAGAAAAGCAATGCATAACATATGAGAGATACCCAAAAAGATTAAGTGATGATTTCTCACCAGAAACCATGGAGGCAAGAGACAGTGGCATGACATATTTATGATACTGCAAGAGAAAAACTTCAGCCAAGAATCTTATATCCAGCAAGATTGTCTTTCAAAAAATGAGGGTGAGTTTAGAATATTCACAGATAAACAAAAACTGAGAGAGTTTGTAACCAACAGACTCACTTTTTAGGAAATACTAAAAGATGTGCTATAGCCTGAAAAGGAAAGACAGTAGAGAGAGGCCTGAAAGAGAGTCTAGAAATGATGATTATATCAATTAATGTAATTAAAAGTGTCAAAAGAATGGTAAAAATAAAAAATGACAGATAAAACTCGAATGTTCAGGAATGAACTTAACCAATGATGTAAGGCACTTGTACTCAGAAAAATGCAGCTCATCATTATAAGAAATTAAAAAAAAAAAAGACCTAAAAAATTGGAAGAACATTCCATGCTCAAGGATTGGAAGACTAAATATCATTAAGATGCCAATTCTCCTCAAATTGAAATGCAAAATCAAAGCAATCCTGATATAATTTTTAAATGTGGAAAACATGATTATCAAATTTATTTGGAAGGGTAAGTCATCCAGAGTAGCCAGAAAAATCTTAAAAAGGAAAAGTAAATTTGGAGGACTCTCATTTCCAGACTTTAAGTCATATTACCTAGCTACAGTGGTAAAAACACTATGGTACTGGCCTAAAGACAGACACATAGACCAATGGAATAAAATTGATGGTTCAGAAACAGATCCTCACATCTATAGCCATGTGATTTTTGACTAGCCTGTCAATCCCACCCAGCTCAGGCAGAAGGATCTATTCAACAGATGGTGCTGAAAAAACTGGATATCCATAGCAAAAGAAGGAAAGAGGACCCTTATCTCACACCTTACACAAAAATTAACTCAAAATGAATCAAAAACCTAAATATTAAAGCAAGAACCTAAAGCTTCTAGAAGAAAATGTAGGGAAATATCTTCAAGACCTTGTGTTAGATGGTGGATCCTTAAAGGGGAAAAGAGGATGACTGAGATGGACTACTGATATTTAATGTATGTAGAAGTTTTAATTAGCTTTATTGTAAAACTGTAGAAATGTACAGAGTTGATAGTAACACATTAGAGTGAGTAACAGCTGGTTTATACATAGGGATATAAATGCCAATTGACAGAAAACTAGAGAATAATCTAGGTACTGAATAACACAGTAAACCCAGAGGTGGATGGGAATTGTGGTTGATGGTACAGAGGCAAGAGTGTCCTTTGTGAGCTAGGACATCACTATTGTAGGGTGGTGGGAATGTGGAGAAGCATGGGAAAAATACAACTGGAGTCACCTATGGACTGTGGTTTACAGTAATAATGTAATATACTTGCATTTATGCCAAAGATGTACTGAGTTGATAATGGCAGAGTATGGAAAATGTGTGCCAAATGTACATGGGGGACCTGGAAATTATCAGATGATATTATCTCATAATCCATAACAAATGTTCCACCATGGTGTGGTGTGTTGATAAAGGGGTGTTGTTTGGGAATTCTGCTCATATGAATGATTGTTTTGCAAGTTTACATCTTCTGTCATAAAAAATATATTTAAAAAATAATAATAGGGTGGGTTGGGGGGAAAATACACCAAATATAAGATTAGCACTGTAATTAGTAGTAAGATTTTGACAATATTCTTTCATAATTTGTAACAAATGTCTCATGGCAATGTAAGGTGTTGGTGGAGGGCTGATGTATGGGACCATTGTACGGTGTTATGAATGTTTGCTTTGTAAGTTCGCAACTTTTACTATATACTTATTGTTTATGTATGTTCATGTATAAATGATATAATAATAATAGTAATAGGATGGGTTGGGGGAAAATACTTTGGTTAGTAGTAATATTTTGAGGATGCTCTTTAATCATTAAAAATGTTTAACAACAATACAAGGTATTTGTGGTAGGATGAGGTATAAGAGCCCTGTATGATCTTATGTGTGTTTGTTTTGTAAGTTCACAACTATTGCTATACACTTATTATTTATCTATGTTCATGTATGAGTGATATACTTCAATAAATAAAAAAACAAAAATAAAAAAATTAGACAGGAAAAAGTAAAACAATCTGTGTTCAGGAAAGACATGATCCTTTATATAGAAAATACCAAAGCTGACATAAGAAATTTTACAGCTCATAAAAGTATCTAGCCAAATACAAACTATAATATTAACATTCAAAAAATCTTTGGGTTTTATACATAGGCAAATAAAATTCCCCACTTTAAATTAAAAAGTATTATTTCACAATAGCAGCTAAAGACTTAAAATACCTAGGAATAATTTTATCTAAACTGATGAAAGTGATGAAGGACTTATAAACTGAAAACTGCAAAACTCTGTTGCTTGATATTAGAGAAGATCTAAATAAATAGGAAGGCATCCTGTGTATATGGATAGGAAGGAATAATATTATTAAGATGTCAATACTACCCAAAGTAATTTATATGTTCAATGTAATCCCTATCAATATCCCAGAACACCTCTTGAAAGAACTAGAGAAGGCAATCCTCATTAATATGGAATTACAATTTCCCAGGACTACTGTACATCTTAGAACATTGAAGAAATAATATTATTAAGATGTCAATACTAGCCAAAGTAATTTATATGTTCAATGTAATCCCTATCAATATCCCAGGACACCTCTTGAAAGAACTAGAAAAGGCAATCCTCATTCATATGGAATTACAATTCACCAGGACTACTGTACATCTTAGAGCATTGCATTTATTTACTTCCATGTCTCTTGACCTGTTTAGAAGGTGAAATGCTTGGGAGGAGACACAATATCTTACACTTTTCTTTATCCCCATAGTTTACTGCTTAAAATAGCAACATTATCAATAAATATCTGTAGAATAACTGGTTAAACAAATAGATGAACAGATATTGTTAATTATGGGGGAGGAAGAAGAAATCCTGTTGAGAAAGGGAAGTCAAATGAATGAGAGTGAAGACCAGAGGAGACAGATCAAAGACAGCAGAAATTTTGATATATCCAGGATGTATTAGTCAGGTATCTCTAGGAAAAGAGGATCAACATGAGATATCTGTAAATAGTATGAGATTTTATAAAATTCTCTCACATGACCGTGGGAATGCCAAGTTAAGATTTTGCAGGCAGGCTGCAAACCAGCAGATCTGATGAAAGTCCAGTGAAGGTCCTTGATGAGATTCAAGGAGACTGGCTATCCAAAGAAGAACTGTGTAATTCTCTCTGAATGCTGAAATCTCTTCCACTTTTAAGGCATTCAAATGACTGGATAAAAAATTACTCATTGCTAATGGCAATCTCCCTAGATGCAATCAGTCATGTATGCAGGAAACTCACTGATGACTAAAATCCATAAATGTCCTTGTATTACAATTATCCCTGTGCTTGCTTGACCAAATAAGTGTGCATAATTAACTGGCCAAATTGACACATTATCCTAACCATCACAGTCCACCCCTTGTCAACTTGGCAGCCATACACATTACCTTAAACCATACTTAGTCTCTAAGTAAAAACAATAACAGACATGCATATAGATATATTTCCACCTAACAATGTTCAACTCTCCTGCATAAAATTGGAAATGCATTAATTCCATGCAAAGTAGTGTGCATATCCTTAGGCAGTATTCACTCTTAAAATTGACATCCTTAAGTATTATTACATGGAATTAATACAACTTGTCATATGATAAGGGAAACTGATAAGGAAGAAAACAAAGATTATTTTATGTACATATACAATCATTCTCAACAAAACAAGGAAGAAAGGTTCATGACGATTACAGTCCTCATTTCTCTAACTGGTCAAATGGTCAAAGTTCATATTTATCACTACTTTCTTCCACTACCCATTCCATGTTCCCAGTACCCTCAGCAAACTTCTCAGCTTGCCATGGTTCTTTGCCTGGTAAGATGAATCTGTCATTCCTGAAGATTCTGGGCTATTGTTACTCCTGCTTGGATTCTGTATTAGTCAGCCAAAGGGGTGCTGATGCAAAATACTAGAAATTGGATGGTTTTTATAAAGGGTATTTATTTGGGGTAGAAGTTTACAGTTACCAGGCCATAAAGCACAAGTTACCTCCCTCACCAAAGTTTATTGCCATGTGTTGGAGCAAAATGGCTGCCGACATCTGTAAGGCTTCAGGCTTCCTGGGATCCTCTCTTCCCAGGCCTTAACTCTCTCCAGGGCCAGGTGCTGTGTTATCTCCACAAGGCCAGCTGTAGACTATGATGCTCTCTAGGCTTTGTCTCTCTCCACAATACCAACTGTGGACTATCAGGTGAGTGGCTTGTCTCTTTTCCTGGAACCTTCTCTCCTTCCTCTTGATCAAGCTCCTCTGTGTGCTTACTTCCCAGGGCTCTAGCATTAAAACTCCAGCATCAAAAACTCCAACTCAAAACTCCGACTCTGTCCTTTGCCATGTCTTTTATCTTTGAGACCCCACCCACTAAGGGGCAGGGCTCAATGTCCTACTGACTGGCCCAATCAAAGCCCTAATCATAACTTAATCACACCCAGGTACAGACCACTTTACAAACATAATCCAATATCTATATTTTGAATTCATAAATAATGACAAACCACCTCAGTTCACCCTCTGAGTTCCAAAAATACATTACAATATTGAAAAAACCCTTAAATCAGTAACAATGCAAGTAGAAAATCATAACATAATCAGTTTAAAGAAATACAGTTTGTTTTGGGGCAATGTCTCATCTACTGTAGACCTCTGAAACTTACAAAACCACTTATCTGTTTCCAATACACAAAGGGACAGACAAAGGATAAATATTTTTCATTATCATAAGGAGAAATTGGGAGGGAAACATGAGTCATGGGTCCTCTACATTTCAGTAAACCTGCAGCTCATCTTCCATTAGATTTCAAAGCCTGAATGTGATTCTTAAGACAATGGTTTCTTCTTCCTGGGGCCACATGGAGACCCACCCTTTCCACAGGCTTGCCCAATGGCCATTTTTTTGGTTCCACCATTATCAAGCATCTGGGTATTGACCAAGCTCCCAACCTTACCCTCCAAGAGTGTTGGGGTGATTGCTACACCTTACCCAATCTTTGGGTTAGAGTATTAGCCCCCCTAGTACAGTGAGGTGAAGACAACATTTCCCCTAACTTTGGCATACTGGCTCAACCCTCTCAGAGCAACAAGTTGACCACCTGACCTTCCATAATCCATGGGGGACAGGCACATGCCTCTCAGACCTATGGAGTGCTGACCTTAACCACCCTAATCCTTGAAGAATGTGCTCCACCCTCTCTGTAACCTGGGGCAGCAAAACTCTCCCAGAACATCAGGTGGGAACATTCACCTTCTTCGACTCCTGAGACAAACTTACCCTCTTTGTACACATGGATGGGGTTCCTCTTTTGGCCCAAGGTGATGTCTTAATTCCAGATCTCAGCTTCCATGGTTTTCCACTTAAATCTGTTTCTCCTTCAATCTCTCCTTTCCATGTCCCTTTTATTCCAGGCTGATGGAAATTTTGTTCACACAGCACTCTCAAAAAAATGTTGGTTTAGCATGCAGGAAGCAGGGGTCCAAGCCATCATAGAGTAAGACTTTCCACAACTCTTTCCTAGATAACTGCATCTTCAATCCTGATTTACAAGTTCTAACTTTAGTTATGTCAAGAAATGGGGCACTATTGTCTGGGAGCTTGATTACCAGAGGCTTGGAATTTCTGGAATCAGCTTCTGTTTTCTTTGTGCCCAGCAGTTCAGTTGTCAGTGTATTTCTCTCGTCTAGTATTTTGTTATAAGCTGCAAGGAGAAGCCAAGCCACATTCTCTGGGATTACTTGGGAAAGATCTTCAGCTAAATGCCCAGGCTCACCATTTTCAAATTCTGCCTCCCGTAAACCACCAGGAATTAATCTTGCTAAGTTCTCTGCAACTTTAAAACACGGATTGCCTTTCCTCCAGTTTTAATAATAGTTTCATCATTTAATTCTAAGGCATCATAAAAAGTCTCTTTAGTGTCCATATCACTATCAACAGTGTCTTCAAAGCACCTGTAATTTTTTTCTACCAAGCATCTCACAATTCGTCCAAAAAATACCCCTTAACCATTTATAAAACCATTCCAACATTTTGGTAATTGCAAAAGCACTTCCCCATTCCTTGGTACCAAATTCTGCATTAGTCAGCCAAAGGGGTGCTGATGCAAAATACCAGAAATTGGTTGGTTTTTATAAAGGATATTTATTTGGGGTAGAAACTTACAGTTACCAGGCCACAAAGCACAAGTTACTTCCCTCACCAAAGTTTATTGCCATGTTTTGGAGTAAAATGACTGCTGACAACTGGCTTCCTGGATTCCTCTCTTTCTGGGGCTTGCCCCTTTCTAAGTTCAGCTGCTGTGTTATCTCCAAAGGCCAGCTCTAGATTATCAAGGCAAATGGCTTGTCTCTTTTCCCTGGGCCTTCTCTACTTCCTCATGACCAAACTTCTCTGTGTGATTACTTCCCCAGGCTCAAACATTTAAACTCCAGCATCAAAAACTCCAACTCCATCCTTTGCCATGTTGTTTATCTTTGAGACCCCACCCACCAAGGGGTGGGACTCAATGCCCTACTGATGTGGTCCAATCAAAGCCCTAATCATGACTTTATCGCATCCAGGTACAGACCAGTTTACAAGCATAATCCAGTATCTATTTTTGGAATTCATAATAATGCCAAACCACCATAGATTGTATTGTTGCAGTTTTCCATTGACTTTAATTACAGGGCATAGCAGTGCTAAAAGATGCCTTAGAGCGTCTCTTGTATTCCAGGCAAACTGTTCTTTACCCCTATTATGTAGATGCAGTCCTATTTCCCCTTGATAGTCAGGATCAATCACCCCATCCAGTGCAATAATTCTCTTCTTTTTCTGTTGATTCAGAGGTAAGAGGACCCAAAGTGACCACGTGGCAGTCTTAACTTCCAGTTCAATGGAATCACTGTTGTGTTCCCTGTTGGCAGCACTCCTCCTTTTGTAACTAAGACCTGTACACCAGCAGATCTAAAGTTGCAGGGACAGAAAGAAAAAAATTAACTAGTGGATCACTATGGGTAATAGTGAGAGGTGCCACTCCCATTTCCATCCCTTGACTCCTGGACCCATGAATCCTGGTTATGGGAGAAACAGCACCATTGACTGGAGGCTCATTTATAGCATTCACAGACTCCTGAATAACATTGCCCCACCCTGCATAGTATTGCCACCTAGTTGGTGCCATAATTGAGTCTTCAAAAGGCCATTCCACTTTTCTATCAATACAGCTGCTTCAGGACAATGGGGAACATGATAAGACCAATGAATTCCATGGGCATGTGCCCATTCCTGCACATCATTTGCTGTGAAAAGGGTTCCTTCATCAGAAGTAATGATGTGTGGAATAGTATGTGGTAGATAAGATATTTGGTATGTTTTGACCAAAGTCTTGACATTTGTAATGTTGCTGGATTTTTTTCTAGGATCTTGGATAAGCAAGCCATGTTGATTAGGACAGTAATTTATTAAGGTAAGGAGGGAAGAGAAATGGGAGAAAATAACAGATCATGGGCCCCAAGTAGAGAGGAAGGGGCTGAAGAGTAATAAAGAGGGCCAATTGAGAGACCACAATTCTCCACTGTAAATTATAAATGTCCAGATTTACCTGTGTATTGATCCAGGTGGGGGCAAAGAAGGCCAGAATAGGGCAGGAACAGTCACAGGGACAGGGCCAGTTCCCTTTCCCACTTGCTTTTAAACGTTAATTATTCCACCCCTTTGCTAATGGCATGGGAGGAGTTCCAGCTGTTTGCTGCTTTGATTGATTACCCCACCCATAAATCCCCCAGAAGGGCCCAATGATAAGGCAGCTGGAGAATATCCAGGACTTCTGGCTTCCAGAGGTAATCTCATTCCAAATGGGAGTTCTCATGAGGGTCTTCCAGCATCCATCTTGGGGTTATTGATGTTCATGTGTTTGTTTGTTTTTTTGCCAGGTTCCAGATCAGTCTGTTAATTCCCTGTCTACCCTGCTTCAGTAATACTTGACTTTTACTGGCCTGAGAACCAATAATTCCCACAATGTTTAAATATTCTAATTCTATTACATCCCTCCCTACAGTAATATCTGGAATAAAGAGAAGAACAATCACAGAGCTGTTCAAGGAAGATGGAGTTAGTCTTACAAATTTATTCCTCACAGTCCTGGGTAAAGGTAAGTCCTCTGGACATTCCTGGGCCAGGTGACCAGGTCTTAAATTGTAAATCTATTCTAGTATTGCAATCTGTCTAAGCCTTTGAATTCTCCCTTCTACTATGTATCAGAGCAAAACAGGCATTTCAACCTCAGACATACTAGACCATCTTTTGGTCCTTGTTTCTGTCAGTCACACAGACAAACTGTTAGAGCCCTTTCTAAACCTGTGAGGTACAGTGATGAATCCAGAATTTATGTTTAGTGAGCTCATATCAATAAATTCAGCTTGATCCAACTTTATATTCCTTCGACCATTATCCCATACCCTTAGTATGCATTCCCACCTATATTCCCCTGATTTCTGTCTATATAAGATGGAAAACTCATGCAGTTCCTTCAGTGTATAGTGTACTTTCTCATGTGTCACATCTTGTATTTTCCCTTTGTGGGCTTGATGTGATTTTAGTCTAGAAATAGGTCTCAAAGAGAATAGGGGTGGTGGGAATGGGTAAAGAGAAAGATTAGAAATGTTTTGCAAGCTACTGACCTCAAGATATTCTTTTGCATTTTCATCTGGTAAGACAGGATTAATCTCTTTACACAGGAGTTGGATGTCAGATTCCTCAGGGCAGACCAGAGGTTGGGCAGTGCATGTTGGAGTTTGGTTGGTACCTTCCTCAGGGTGGTAGGAAGTCCAGACTCCATAGGGCAGGCCAGAGGCTGGGCAGTACAGGCTTTAATTTGGCTGATACCCACCTCAGGGCTGGAAGGGGGTCCGGACTCCCTGGGGCAGGCTATAGACTGGATGATACAAGGTTGACAAGGTGTGCTCTCCACAGGGCAGGACATCACAGGTTTATCTGGTAAAGTCTCAGCAGAATTTAGGGTTTCAATGTCTCCACTTATCATCATCCCATATATCTCTACCCCAATAATCAGGGTTCCACTCCTTTCCAATAAATGCCTTTCTTTTAACTGCAGAAACCCTGTGAGGTTGAGATTTTAGTTTCCTTTATAACTGTGCTACTCGTACAATGAGAGTCTGAGTTTAGTTTTCAGATATCTCAAGCCTGTGGCTACAGGAAACAAGATTTTCTTTCAGAGAACATGCAGAAACTTTCACATAATTCATGCAGCATTTAAGTTACAAATTTGAAGCCTTTATCTCATCTCTCTTTTGTAACTGTACCTAGAGTATGTAGGAAGAGCCAGCCAACATCTTTTGACTCCACAAAACTCTGTTAAGGTTTTGAATACTCTGACCCAGATCCTTATAAGCATGGAGGTAGAGGAATCCAGTGATGATATTTTTCATATCTACATTGTAAACTCATGTCATGTACTGTGAGTGGCCTCTTCATTACTGGGAAGGGAGTCATTATTACCCTTGAGTCCAATTAGAGACCCAATTGCAAAACTCTCAGAACCACTTCAGACATCCCATGTTTAAGATTCTGTTCCTCATGAACCATTCCTGGTACCAAGCTGTTTTGGACAGGGTTCTCTAGGGAAACAGAATCAACAGGAGATATCTGCAAATAGTATGAGATTGTATAAAATTCCCTCACATCGCTGTGGGGATGGATATGTCCAGATTCTGCAGACCAGCTGGGAACCAGTGGCTCTGAGGAAAGTCCAATGAAGGTACTTGATGTGTTTCTGGAACACATTGGGCGTCCAAAGAGGAGCTGGGGAATTCTTTCTGAATGCTGAAATCATGCCCTTTTAAGGCATTCAGCTGATTGGATAAAATGTCACTCATTGCTGACGGCAATCTCACAAGTTAATCGTAGATGTAATCAGCCATCTATGTAGTAAACTCACTGATGACTAAAGTCTATAATTGTCCTTGTATTACAATTAGCCCAGTGCTTGCTTGACCAAACAACTGGACACAATTAACTGGCTGAGTTAGCATATTAGCCTAACTATCACCGTCCACCTCATTTCTCTGCCTTTCCATATATAAGCTTTGGAAAGAAGTCATTATGTGAAGCCCACATGCTAGGAGTCTGAGTTATGCTCCACAGCCTTGAGAGTACAATATCTACATAAATTATTTGAATTTTTCTGCATGGGAGATTTGTCATTTCCAATTTACTTAATCAATTATTTATATCAGGATGAATTCATGACATTTATTTTATATGGGTTGTAATATAATACTACTTTATTATTTGTTATTCAATTTGACATTTATTTTATATGGGTTATGATGTAATACTATTTTATTTGTTGTTGTTCAATTTGTCCCAGTTTTGGCCATGGGAAATCTTTCAACTGCACTCTATTTCTCTTCTGAAACTTCACTCTTTACTATAACCCTATGATTGAGGAGTTTATTCTAGCACCTGTTTACTTTTTTAACAAATCAATTTTATTAATACATATTAATAAAGAATAAATCCATCCAAAGTATACAATCAATGGTATTCAGTATAATCACATAGTGCTGCATTAATTGCTTCAATATATTTTCAATATATATTTGGAGCATTTTCATTATTCTAATAATAATAATAAAAACAAATATCACCACTCAATCTCTCTATGCTTTCCTTGCCATACATAGCTGCTATTCTGTTTCTTTCTTTCTAGTTTATTTGTACTTATGTTTTCTAAAAACCATCTTATATATGCAATGTCACCCATATTCATATTTTACATGACGTTTCACTATGTTATACAGTCCTATGTTGCATTTTTTAGCTTTCCTTCTAGAAATATACATGATCTTAAACTTACCCTTTCAATCACTGTCATACCCATGTAATATTATATAATAGCTCTGCTAATTACAAACACTATGATGTAGTTTCACCATTTCTATTCATTTCCAAAGATTTGCAAACAATCTATTTATCAATTCTTTACAGATTAATCCTCAGCCTTCCATTCTCTACTTTCACTGTATTTTCTGGGGACCTATATTCTAATTATTAACTCAATGATTTTGCACAATATATTTAGCTCATAACAGCACAATCATACACTGGGGTGAATGGAATGCATTTATATGCTGAGATTGGCCTAGAGAGATTTGGCCCATTTTTAAATTAAGTAGCTTGTCTTTTCATTGTTGAAGTGTAATATCTTTTTATGTGCCATGAATATGAAGCCCTTATTGGATATGTGATTTCCAAATATTTTCTCCCATTGTGTCAGTTGCCTTTTCACCCTTTTGACAAAGTCTTTTGAGGTGCAAAGTTTTTATTTTGAGGAGTTCCCATTTTTCTATGTTACTGTTTTTGCTTGTGTTTGGGTGTAAGGTTTAAGAAACTACCACATACTCACATACAACATTTTATCCTCCTCCCCTTTCTTATCTGTAAGCTCCCACTGCACAGTGAGAAACTATTCCCCCATCTGTCATCCATCTATTAATTGCTTGATTCCAGTGTACATGTACAGAATCATTAGAATTGTTAATCCATATCCTGATAGGATGCAACTTTATCAACTAGAGTACAGTACTTATGTACAGGTTTTTTTACTTCATTTTACCGACTTGAATCCTATCCAATATTACTTCTTTCAGCAACTTTTCCCCCATCACCTGCTGTGAGAGCATGACATGCAATGGTAATACAGTTAGATAATTTTGCAATTTTTCATTCTATCCTGGGATTCTCTTGACTTTGTAAATGAATTTTTATTTGCATATAAATCATTCACTGTTTGTGTTTTAAATTTCAATGAGTTTTAACAAATGCATAATGTCATGTGTTTACAATTAACAGTTTTATACAGAAGAGATTCAATCCTCTAAAAATTCCTTTGTGCATCACCTATTCAACCCTCATACCCTCTCCCCAATCCCGTGGCAACCAGTGATCATTCTATTGTCTCATTGTTTTCCCTTATCCAGAAGATCATATAATTGATATAAAATATATGTAGCATTTTTACATTGGTTTCTTTCAATTTGCAAAGTCATTGAGAGTCATCCTTGTCTTTCATGGCTGTATGGAACATGTCTTTTTTATCACTGAGTAATATTTAATTGTATAGATATATCACAGTGTGTTTATTCACCTCTTGAAGGACATCTTGGTTGATTTCAGATTTTGGCGATTAAGAATACAGCTGCCATAAACTGCCTTGAGTTTTTGTGTGTGGACTTAAGTTTTCATGTTAGTCACATATATGCAAGGGAGCACAAATGCTGGATTGTATGGTAAAAGTATTTTTCGTTTTACAAGAGATTGTTAAACTGCCTTCTGGATGCACCATGTTGTGTTCTCAGTAGCGATGCATAAGTGTCGTATTACTCCACATCCTCACCAGCAATTGGTACTTTCAGTGATTAGCTTTTTATCTATTCTAATAAGCATATGATGATATGTCACTGTGGTTTTAATTTTGTAATTACCTAATGACAAATGATGCTGAACTACTTTCTTAGGTTTATTTGCAGAGTGTATATCTACTTAGGTTAGGATTCTCTTCAAATCTTTTGCTCACTTTTTAATTGGGCATTTACTTTCTTATTTCAGGGTGTTAAGAGTTCTTTGTGTATTTGGATACAAACTATTTATCAGATGTGTTTTTTAAATATTTCCACCAAATCTGTGTATTTCTTTTTCAATCCCTCATAAATGTCTTTCACAGTGCAGAAGTTTTATATTCAAATAAATGTAAATCATAAGTTTTCTTCCCTTATGGATCATGCTTTGTGTGCTATAAATATAAACTCATACAAAAAAACTGCCCCCAAATTTTCTTGTTCATATTATTCTAGAAGTTTTGCTTTGAATTTTACTTTTATTTGGTAGGATTGATTTTCATTTAATTTTTGTGAAATGTATGCAGTCTGGGTCTAAGTTCCTTTTTCGTTTGGCAAATGTGCATACCTTTGTTCCAGCACAGTTTTTGAAAAGACCGCACTTTCTCCATGGAACAAAAATTGCTCCTTTGTGAAAGATCAATTGACTGCATTAATGTTGGTCTATTTCTGAGTGTTCTAACAAGAGTTTATTTTTCTATATCACCAATACAATCTTGTTTGATTATTTTGCTTTTGTAGTAAGAATTGAAATCAGGTAGCATGGCTCCTACAACTTTATTCTTCTTCAGTATTATTTAGGTAAACCACGACTTTTTTATTTCCATAGAAATTTTAGAATTAGTTTGTCAGTATCCACAAGATGACTTCATTCCATTTAGAATGGGATTGAGTTGAACATATAGATCAAGTTGAGAGGAAATGTCACTTAACCACTTCATGTCATCCAGTCCATGAATATGGAATTTATTAAACTGTTTATTTATTTATTTATTTATTTATTTATTTAAACTTTTTATTGTAGTAGACTACATGATTCATATGACTCAAAATTTTCCTTTATAATCATTTTGAAGTGAACAGTTTTGTATTATTATTTACAATTAAAATATTGTGCTACCATCACCAATACCCATTACTCCAACTTTTTCATCACAGGGTACAAAATGACTGATCATAATGCTTGTTGAATAAAATAAAGTCTAAGAGAATTTGTAGTGATAAATATTGCCTTGGGAAATATTTTTAATTATGGACAAAGATGTCTAGCGAGCAACAGCATCAAGGAGATGCAGCAGTCTTTGGTTTTCCAGATATTTTTAGATAATATATATTCCATAAGAAACAATTAATTTACTATAGTATTTACGATAATTGGGCGGTTATGATTGTGGCTAAATTTGCATGGATCTGGTCTCCTTTCCAGGAGTTTCATTAGCTACATGGAATCAGAAAACCAGTCATGTGTTTCAGAATTTATCCTTCAGGGACTCTCATAAGACACAGAAGTTCAGTGTCTCCTTTTTGGTATGTTCCTGTCCATGTATCTGATCATCTTCTTTAGGAGCCTGCTCATGATCCTGGACATCATGTCAGACTCTCCCCTCCACATGCCCATGTACTTCTCTAACCTGTCTTTTACAAATATCTGTTACAACTCCACCACTGTCCCAAAGATGCTGCTGAATATCCAGAGGGCAAAATCATAACTTAGAAAAACTGTCTAAGCCCAATGTATTTATTCCTGCTCTTTTCAATATTAGACAACTTCCTCTTGACTGTGGTAGCCTATAACCACTTTTTGATAATCTGTCACCCCCTGCACTACGTGTTCATCATGAATCCCAGGCTCTGTTTCCTGCTTTTGCTGGCATCCTGGGTATTGAATGTTCTTGAATCTCTTTTACATGACTAATTGGTTTCACAATTATCTTTTTGTATAGAGTTGGAAATCCCTCACTCTTTCAGTGACATTAATCAGGCAGTGCAACTTTCTTGCTCTGAAACCTTAGTCAATGACTTAGTAATATATTTAGCAACTGGATTTCTGGATGGCATTCCACCCACTGGGGTCATTTTCTCTTACTTGAAGATTTTATCCTCCATTTTTAGAATTTCAACAGCTGGGGGCAAGTATAATGCACTTTCTACTTGTAGGTCTCACCTCTCAGTAGTGACCTTATTTTATGGTACAGGTTTTGGAGTGTATATTAAATCTGCTGCTACCCATAACTCATGAGCAAATGCAATAGCCTCTGTAATGTGCATGGCAATCACTACTATGTTGAAGCCTTTTAGCTATAATCTTGGAAACAAAGACATAAAGTAGACCTTAAACAAACTATTTAGGTGAGAAGCATTCTTTTTTAAAAGTATCCCTTGACCCTATTTTGGAAATTTGCTCATAATTAAGAGAGGTCAAACTCTAGGATATCTAAATCGAGATACTTTTCTTATCATATAGAAACATAATCTGCTATGTGCCTAATAACCATAATTCTTTCTCTTCAATTTTTAAACATTAAAAACACCTGTTTCTCTATTTTTTATTTATACCTACATCAGAGTTTCAGTTTTCAGAGAAAAGAGATTTGATTCATGTAGGCCTGGACATTTTCTGATTTTTCATTGTCCTAACTTGAGAATTAGAAATCTTTTTCTTGTCATTTAAAAACAATCTCTCCAAATTTAAAGTACCACCTCACTCAACATTCTTTGAATTATTATTCTCACAAAAATTTTGACACATAGACCAATGGAACTGAGTTGATGGTTCAGAAATAGACCCTTACATCTACAGTCAAGTGATTTTTGACAAGCTTGTCAAACCCACCCAGCTGAGGCAGAACAGTCTATTCAACAAATGGTCCTGGGAGTAATGGATATCTGTAACCAAAAGAAAGAAAATGACCCCATCTCATACCTTATACAAAAATTAACTCAAAATGGATCAAAGACCTAAATATGAAAGCAAGAACCAAAAACCCCTAGAAGAAAATGTAGGGAAACATCTTCAAGACCTGGTAGCAGGTGGTGGATTCTTAAACATTACACCAAAAACTTGAGCCATGAAAAAAATTTATGGATAAATGGGACCTCCTCAAATTTTAAAACTTTTGTGATTCAACGTACTTCATCAAGAAGGTGAAAAGGCAGGCCACCCAATCAGAGAAAATACATGGAAACCACATATCCAATAATTATTTGATTTCCATTCTATATAAAGAGAACATAGAAGTCAACAATAAAAGAGCAAGAAATCCAGTTTAAAAATAGATAAATGATTTAAACAGACATTTCTCCAAAGAGGAAATACAAATGGACAAAAAGTACTTAAAAAAAAAAAAGTTCCATATCACTAGCTATTAGGGAAATGCGAATCAAAATGACAGTGAGATATCATCTCACACTGCATAGAATGACCATTTAAAAATAGTACATGCTGTAGAGAATGTGGAAAATTGGGAGATTCTTTTACTATTGGTGGGATTGTAAAATGGTGCAGCCTCTTTGGAAGGTAGTTTGGTTGTTCTTCAGGAAGCTAAATATAGAATTGCCACATGATACAGCAATTCCTCTACTAGGCATATAGCCACAAGAACTGAAAACTGTGACACGAGCAGACATCTGTACACCCATGTTCATAGCAGCATTATTCACAATTGGCAAAAGATGGAAACAGCTCATGTCTGTCAACTAATGAATGGATAAGCAAAATGTGGTATATACATACAATGGAATACTATGTTGCAGAAAGAAGAAATGGAATTGGGACACATGTGATAACATGGATGAATCTTGAAAACATTATGCTAAGTGAGGTAAGCCAGACACAAAAGGACAAATTTTGCATGGTCTTATTTATATGAACTAAATAAGAATAAACACATGTATTCAATACCTAGAATATAGGCTATTAGGAGATAAGAGGAGGGCTGAGAAGGTGAATTGATGCTTAATGCATGTAGAAGCTTTAATTAACTTGACTGTAAAAGTGTCATATTATAGTGAGCAGCATTTGGATTATAAATGGGAATGTGGCTGGAAAGAATAGTCTAAAGATGTAAATGTCAACTGAAAGAAGTTAGAGAATAACCTAGGGACTGAATAACACAGTGAACCCCGAGATGGATGATCACTGTGGTAGATGGTACAGATGTAAAAGTGTCCTTCTGTGAGCTAGAGCAGACATATGTCACTATTGTAGGGTGGTGGGAATGTGGAGAAACATGGGAAAAATACAATTGGTGTGACCTATGGACTGTGGTTAACAGCAATACTGTAATATTCATGTATCTATGCACAATATGCATTGTGTTGAAAATTGGGGAGTATGGAAACTGTGTGCCAAATATATGCTATGGACCATGGTTGGTGGTAATAGTCTGATACTACCTCATAAAATGTAAGAAATGTTCCAACATGGTATGGTGTGTTGGGGAAAGGGTTTTGCCTGGGAATTCTACACATGGGCATGATTGTTTTGTAAGTTCACAACTTTGGTAATAAAAATATATTTTTAAAAATAATGTAGGGCATTCTAATATATATCATGCCCTCCCCTTTTTCCATTCTCCCCTATTAATAACATTTTACTTGCGGATGTATGGTGGGTTGGAAGAAAAACACACCAAATGTAAGACATGGACTATAGTAAGCACTAAGATTTTGATGATATTCTTTCATAATTTGTAAAAAATGTTTCACAACTATGCAAGGTGTTGGTGGTGGGTTGACGTATGGGATTCTGTATGATGTTTTGCATGTTGCTTTTGCAAATTCACAGCTTTTACTATACATTTATTGTTTATATATGTTAATCTATGAATGATATACTTCAATAAAGTTTAAAAATCTAAAAGTTATTTTACAATTGATCATTTACTGGAAGGAAATAAAATTAAATTCATATCTTAACATCAATTGCCATACATTGAAATTGGAGGTAAGTTTAAAAATAGTGTAAGACTTCTAGAGGAAAGCATAGATTAACTCTCTGAGCTTAAACTGAGATGAAAGCAAAACAAAGGTATAAAACTGAGCACATAAATGATGGACTTAAGTCCATGAAAAACTGAATGTAAAAACATTATAAAAAGATGCTCCAGAAATGAAAAACCAAGGAAAATATTCAGAACATATTTGATATTCCAAAATGTAACAATGTACATGAAAAAAAGTTTAAAATATTCCTAATATAAACTATGGACTATAATTAGTATAATAATAATATTCTTTAATCAATTTTAACAAAGGTACCATAGTAATTAAATTGTCAACAATAAGGTGGTACATGGGAATGCTCTATTTCTTAAATGATATTTCTGTAAGCTACAACTTTGTGAAATAAAAAATAAAAAAGCTGTAAAGAATAAAACATACTAAAAAAGTTTAAAAAATCAAAGGATGTGAATCAATGATTCAGACAGCAAAATTACAAATAACATAAAAATGAAAATATGCTCAGCTTCACTAACAATCAATGGAAATGAAATTAAAATATCCAGGAAATCAAATTTCTCGATAATTATTGTGACAAATAAATTACAAACCCCCAGAGGTGGTAAAGATATGATAAAATATAAAAACTGTTAATTTCCAATAGAAAGTGACTTGTCCAATAAGGGTCTTACTGTTTTGCTTGTTTTGTTTTGAGGTTGCATCCACCAGAAACTAAACAGACCATGTTTGGGGAGCATCTGTCCAGAAGTAGGAGTTAAATTCAAAATAACTCCTGAACTCTGAGGTTTAACTATTATTACTATCATGTTGACTGGTGTGAATACAATATGATGCCTAAGGGAGTGTCCTCCCTTTAGATAGTCTTGGTTTGAATCCTTCCTCTGCCTTTTCACTACCTCTGTGACTTTTGTGCTATTTATACCTAATTTCTGTATGCCCTTCCTTCCTCAACTGTAACAAAGGAAAAATGATACTAAGCACATCAAAGTTACAAAAAATTAAATGAGATAACATGCATAAATGGCTTAAACAGTGCTAACAATAGGCTGTGTTGTCATTTTTCATCAATGATTTTGAAGTTCTTTTCCAGGTGAAAGCTGTCACTAATTCAATAAATTTGTATTTTTCAGGTCCAGACACCTCTGTATAATTACCCATCCTCCAATCCATTTTTCCTTCCATTCAGTATATATTATCACAACATGAATGTCATACCAAGATCATTAGCAGACATTGTAGTTACAAAGATGGATAATATATAGTCTCGAAATAAGAAAATACATAATGGGATGAGTAGGAAAATTCAGGAAAGTAGATATGACTCAAGTAAAGTGACCCAGATGAATAGGGAGAAATCTCTGAGTTGATTTCATTCTAATAACACCAGAATGCATCTTTGTAAATGAGTTCCCAGGGTAACATTTCCAAAAAGGTGTATATCCCATCAATTCAGAAGACAAATATAAAATGCAAACTAGGAAATTTATTTATTTACAATTGAATATACTGATAAGGGGAAATTTTAGGTTGTATATATGTTATTGAGTAAAAATTAAAAACAAACATAGGACTCTACAAGTCAAGCATGGAACCCTAATGTAAACCACATACCATAGGTAGCAATGCTAGTACAATTCATCAGTCATTACAAATGTGCCACCTAACGCAAGGTGTTAGTAATGGATCTGGTATATGGGAACTCTATTTTCTGCATGATTTCCTGTAAATCTACAACTTCTCAAATCAGAAAAAGAATGAAAAGACAGCCTACATAATGGAAGAATATATTTGGAAACCATATAACTGTTAAGGGTTTAATATCCAGATTAGACACAAAACTCTTACAACCCAACAACAAAAGACAAATGCTACAATTTAAAAATGGGCAAAGGACTCGAATAAATATTTCTCCAAAGAAGATATACAAATTGCCAATAAATACCTAAAAAGATGCTCAAAATCATTAGTCATTAGAGATGGAATACTAATACATGCTAGAAAGGTGATGAAACTTGGGCATATTATGCTAAGTGAAGGAAGCCAGGCCCAAAGAGTCAAATATTATATGATTCTTTTTATATGAAATATTCAGAATCGATAAATCCATGGAGTCAGAATGCAGATTGGTTGTTTTCAGCGCGTGGGGAGAGGAGGGAATGGGGAGTGAAAGCTTAATGGGTCTGGGGTTTCCTTTTAGGATGATGAAAATGTTTTGGAAAACCATATAGGGGTGGAGGTTGCACAACATTGTGAATGTACTAAATGCCACTGAATTATTCATCTTAAAAAGGTTATATTTATGTTATGTGAATTTCACCTCAATAAAATTGCTTGGAAATAAAAAGCAATGAAGATCCCATACAGGCTCCTATATGGATAAACTTTGAAGACATCATGCTGGATGAAATAACACAGATACAAAAGAGAAATGTATGATCTTGCTTATGTGAAATACTTAGAGGAAGCAAATTCATAGAGAAAAAAAAGTAGATAACAGTTTACCAAAAAACTGAGGCAAGGGGAATGGAAAATTATTGCACAGATTTGCTTCCCCGCACGCGTGGCAGCCGCCTCTGCAGCTCTCTCAGCGGAACTGGGGGAGGAGGCAGCCCGCGTGGCTCCTTGCGGAGATGTCTGAGCCAAGAGAATACCGTGGCAGCAGCAGCCGGTCCTCGAACACGGCAGGGCAGCTTGGTCTTCCGCCTCGCTCTGTGCTCCCGGAAATCTGGCCGGCCACAAGCGCAGGAGCTACAGTAGCAAAGGTGGAGGCTCTGGCGGGTCCTCTCCTCTCCCTTAGCTTGAACCCGGGAAGGCCAGGTGCCCCAGGTGGCTGGGGGCAGGTCCACTGCCCAAGAATGGAAATTCTCTTCACCAGGATTTGGAGACTGTTCATTCAACAGAAGCTCAAATTTCTCCATGTTGGGCTGGATAGTGCAGGGAAAACTACCATCCTTTACCAATTTTCTGTGAATGAAGATGTGCATAAATCCCCTGCAATAGGAAGTAGAAGAGACAGTGGTTAATAATACACGTTTCCTAACGTGGCATGTTTGTGACCAAGAATCTCTTCGTTTTTCCTGGATCATTTGCCACACTAACACTGAGTTTGAAATAGATATTGTGGACCATATAAAGGATTTCTGCAACTAGAGAAGAACTGTATAAAATGTTAGCACATGAGGACCTAAGAAAAGCTGATTTGCTGATTTTTGCTAATAAACAAGACATTAAAGAATGTATGACTTAGCAGAAATCTTTCGGGTTTTGAAACTAACTTCTATTAAAGATCACCAATGGCATATCCAGGCATTGTGCCAAGGACTTGAATGGATGGTGTCATGATTAGAAGGTCTCGACTGATTTCTTCTCATAGAGGTAGTATAAACAAAGTGCTGGACTTTATCTGAAAACTTCAAATACGAATGGGTTAGATATATTTATAATGAACTGATATAAAATTTTCTATAAGAGGGAAAATTATGATCAATTATTTGAAAACAAAGATGAAGTCTCACCTTCCAATTTGCTTTCTCCTTAGTTCCATTCCAAGTAAGGTCTTAAAGCTGTGACTGACATTCTTCTCATAACGGACCCTCTCAGGACATTATGTAGCCTGTGGTAAATATAGTGAGGAAGATATTGCTAACCAGAAAAGCTTTACTATCATTATAAATCTCTCTAGTTGAAAGTTCTCTTCTTGTTCTACCTCAAAGTACTAATCAGCACATATACTCAGTTTCCAATATTTTAAAGTTTAAAGACTATGAAAAATATTTTGCTTAAGGTTGTGTATGTATTATGTATATGCATCAAGTTAAAGGCTTTGATTTATGTTTTAGAGAAAAGTGATGAATAATACAAAAATTAGTAATATCCTTAGTTGTAACCATATGAGATAAGTACTGTCATTGCTTTTAAGTGCCATTTTGTATTTTCCCCCTAGGCTTTCTGTACTGTACTAACCAAGCCCCAAATCACTGAGTTGCTCTTAAAAAAATAAAAGTGGAAAAGGAAGGAAGGAAGGAAGGAAGGAAGGAAGGAAGGAAGGAAGGAAGGAGGGAGGGAGGGAGGGAGGGAAGGAAGGAAGGAAGGAAGGAAGGAAGGAAGGGGGGAGGGAGGGAGGGAGGGGAAAAAAAGCTTGATCTTGTGTTAATATTTTTTGTTCATCAAATCACAGGGAAACATGTACTGCAACTGAATAGAATATATATCAGATTCTTGGCTTAAGTATTGCTAATGGTAGAATTACACTGCAAATATCAGATCATTCATTGCACAGGAACATATGCCATATATATTACTGAATAAATTTTTGATCCAACAATCAGTCATTAATTGTGATTAAAATGATCAAGTAATTTTTTCAACATTAATTGAAAACTATTGCATGAAATATGTCTATTCAGAGAAGTAACATAATTATATGTGAGCATTTAAAATAAATTTGAGATGAAAAGTAAAATATATTTTCCAAGCAACAATACTTTCTTATTTTAGGAAATGGGGTAGTTTGAGATTTTGAAATTTCTATTAGTTGTATTATATCTTCTTCTACCACATGAATACAGTGTTTGGCAATTAGAAGATGCAAACATTTTGTAATACTTTTAAGAATTTTGTGTAAAGATTGATTGTTGAGATGGTTCTTTTACTAAGAAGTAATTAGGCCAATCATGCCTTTTATTTACTTAGTTGTTTTTTTTTCACCTGAAAAAAAAGTTGAAGGTATTTCTGTTGAAAGTTGTAAACAAACATCACGAATGTGTAAAAACATATTCTGCATACTCTTTTTTTTAAACAATTTATTGAAGTATATAATTCCTACATGAACATACATAAACCATAAGTGTTCAGTAAACATCGTGAACTTACAGAACAAAAGTGCATAACATCATACAGGGCTCCCACACTTCATCCTCCCCTCCCCCAAAAACCCTACATTGCTGTGAAACATTTGTTAACAAATCATGAAAGAGCATCGTCAAAGTATTACTACTAACTATAGTCCATATCTTCCTCCCCTATACATTTTTTAAGGATTTATTTATTTATTTATTTACTTTTATCCATTCCCCGCCACCCCTGTTTTCACTGTTTCTGTGTCCATTCGTTGGGTGACTCTGTGTCGGTTTCCTGCCCTCTCTTCTCATCCTTCTCCTCCTGTCTTCACTGGGATTAGATCCTCAGAACCTCCGATATAGGAAAGAGGCGTTCTACTGCCTTAGTTTCTGTTTTTTTTGGTGCATCTCGCCTTGGCTGTCCCTTGTGTCACTCTTCTGTTACACCATTATCTTGCTGCGTGGATCGCGGGGCCTAGAGGCGCACCTGCTTGCAGGGCCTGGCGTTGCACCTGCGCATGGGGCCTGGTGGCCCACGCGACTTCTATATTTTTGTTTTTTAAAATTTTTGCTGGGAATTCCCAGGGATCAAACCCAGGTCCCTCCTTACAGGAGATGGATGCCCAACCACCCAAGCCACATCCATCCCCCTGTTATATCTCTTAAGGTTGACCAAAGATTCCCAAATTTAAAATCTTTTCCCATAAAGGATGGTCATATAATAAATCAGGCTTAGTTTATCACCAGCATTCCAAAAACCAGGCCTAGGGAGAAAAACTAGGTCTGGAGACACATGCATGGTTGCTAATATAGGAATGTTTAGCCTACCCTGATTATCACAAAATCAGGACAGTGAGAATATTTTCATCTTCATACTCTTATTTGCATATCTTTTTGGCCTGAAACTCTGAAGGCTAATACAAACTGACATGTTTTAGAGGATTCAAGAAGAAAAAACAAACTACTTTTAATACTAGCCTTTTGGATTTCCTGAAGATTTTAGTGAGAAATAATAGAACATGCATTAGTATTGACAAAATTTTGGAAGTTCATTTCAATGAAACATAATATAACATACAAAAAATTTTCAGATATTCTGTTTGAGGTGATGTAAACTTTAGGTAATGCATGTTGATGACAGTGCAGTATTATGAATGCATTTTTACCAGTAAATTGTGGTAAAATGCAAATTGTTGTGTTGTATTTATGTTTCTACAAAAAATATTTTAAAAAATATATATATTTAAAGAAATATAAATATATATATAGTATCTTTACTAAAATAAATTATATTTGATCTATTAACTAAACTAATTGAGCATCCTTTAAGGATATGGGGGAAATTAATTGAGACATTCACTGTAAGGTATTTAGTATCTAAAAATCTTTGAATATAGTTCTCTTAATCAGCAATCATTTTATAGATGAGGGACTAAATTACATGTCTTAACTTGTGTTACAAACATAATACTCCTAATTGCTTTTAATAACATTATCAATTAAAGTGTTTTCGCATCCATGAGTTTATGTCAAATGAGCACAGATCTCCACTTGCTTAAAGAGGAGAATAGCAATTTTCTGATCATAACGCTTATGACAGAATGAGTTCACACCCCATGTCAGTGCTTTGGAAAATGAACACATGGGTCCCTCAGTCTTAACTTTTGGAATAAATTTTAAGTTAACTTGCTACCAGGTTAGAAGTATGGAAGAGAGGAGAGTTCTTGGAAGAGGAATTAAAAAACCTGGATTACCCTGACTCATAACCTGGTGTTTGTAGAACAGAGAATCAATAAGAAAACCATTCTTTCTGTCCAGATCAATGTCCCACAGGGAAATTCTCGTTAAAGTTTGGAGCAATAAGAGGGAAAGGTGCCTAATGAGCAGTTATAGGGAAGCTGTAAGTATCTCCTCTGCTGCACTCAGTTATCTTGTGTATGTTCAGCCTGGACAGCACATGGTTGTTTTTGGGGGTGTCATAAGTCTGGTTTGGGGACTGATGACTGACTCTCTCCTGCTGTCTTGTCTGGGGTTAGAGTTTCATTCTCCTTTACCAAACACATTGGCAGGAATTCAGATTTCTGCAGTAAGACCTTCTTACTTATTCCATCCTTGTGAGTCAGAGAGCCCAGTAGATCCTTCAGGGAAGTGTCAGGGTAAATGGAAGCCAAGAGCTTTGACTTGAGCTCCTCTGGGAGACACTCCACTCTAGCCCAAAGCTGAGAAATCATTGCACTTGTTCTCATGCCTGCTCAGTTAATGAATGTTTTCTATTATGTTTAAAATTATTGTCCAATTGAGTCAGTAATGCAGGACACATTGTGGATGACTAAGATATGGGAATGGAAACC